>JASDQU010244492.1:5617-18250 GCA_032191745.1 Picea mariana
AAACATAAAGTAAGACTCTCCTTGCAAACTCTTGGTCCTTGTAGGTCCACATAGGTCAGTGTGAACAAGCTCTAAAGGTTTTGAGGTTGTGTATTCTTTTGCTTTGAACCTTATTCTAGTTTGCTTCCCTAGTTGACAATGTCTACACATAGTATTTGAGGGCTTTATGATCTTTGGCAAGTTTCTTACTACACTAAGATTGTTGACTTTTACTAGATTGTCAAAGTTAATGTGCCCCAACCTTCTATTCCATAGCCAACTTTCATCTACTAGATTTATATCGCATTCCTCATTCAATTTTGCATCTAGTATATATACATTTTCAGGAGTTCTAGGAGCATTACCAACTAATTTTCCTGTGCCTTCTCTCCTAATCTCGCATTTCTGGGAATCAAAGATGTAGAAGTGCCCCTGATCACAGGTTTTCCTGACACTTAATAGACTAGGTTTCAGTTTTTCAACAAGCAGCACATTTTTGGCTTTGTCTTTTCCCAAACTCACAGTGTCTTTCCCAAGTATATTACCTGAAGCATTGTCACCAAATGTAACTTTACCCTTTTCTTTCTTTAAGTCTAAAAACTTTTTACTTGTCATATGTTTTGAGCACCCACTATCAACATACCAAAGGTCTTCCTTATCTTGAGATTTTAAGGCAATAAGACATTCCTTTTTTGATGTTTTTTCTCTCCAAAGTTTCTTTTGCTCTTTAATGAACTTTGGTTGTTCTGAAACTTCCATTAATCTGCAATTAATGGCCTTATGTCCATAGTTATGAAATATTAAGCATTCTAGGTCCCCTTCTTGGAGAGGTGAAAATGAGTTATAGTTTCTATTTTTAACTCGATTTATTGCTTGTTTATCTTTAAGGTTATAGTTCTTAACCTTTAGATCTTTTCTTCTATATGCTCTACAATTCATGGCTTTGTGTCCGAAATTAGAGCATGCAAAGCAATAACCAAAGAAAATGCGAGGATGCTTTTTTTGATAAACCTTCTTTGGTATTGTCTTGTTTTCCTTCTTGATGGGTAGAAGTAGTCCTCTAGAGTTCTAGTCATTATTTGTCTTCTCTTTGTTTTTCTTCTTGAATGTACTGAGGAGAGCATCTGCATAAGATTTTGAGTTGAATTGGATTTTTTCTTGAGAATAACATATTCCATTTTTATTACATGGATCCCTTTTGTGGTAATAATCTTATCCAATATTTTAGAGCTATTCTCATATCTTGTTTGAATGAGTTTTGTATCCAGTTCTTTTCTTAGGTGAACTATTTATGCCTCCATTCTTTTGTAGGTTATTTTTTTTCTTTAAGAGACTTTTCTAGACTTTATTCGATCCTATTTGCTTCTAGGATTTGGTTTTTCAGGTTGCTCATGATTTTTTCCATCTCCTCTTCTTTTTGTTCATGTTTTTCCTTTTGTTCAACTACAAAACGTTTCAGTTGTCTATATCTGGTTTTGTATTTTCTTAATTCATCCAATACTTAACCATAATCATTGATTATTATTTTTACTATGAAGGATTTTCATAAATTGATCACATATGGATCAATTTCATCCTTTAAGCTCGATCCTAAATCTATTTTATTTTCACAAAAACTGAATTCTACGGAGGCTCTTCCTTCAAACCGTTACATGTGATTAAGCGTTACAGAACCATAGGCTTACCAATTACAATGACATATTATATTGTCATTTAAATCTCTTATATCATATTCCCAACGGCGATGACCAAACGCTAGGCCAAACAAGTGCTTAAGCGCTTATCAAATCAATGATCATGATTCAATATTCTGATGAGATGGACGACTGACGGAACTTCGCCCTTTGGAACTTTGGGATTTCAAATTTTCAAACTTTTGAATCAGATCGGACGGTTTATTTCAAGAAAACAAATCAGTGGTCAGATTTGATCCTTACACTCATCCTTTCATTTTTTAATCCGATGGCTAGGAATTAATCAAGCATCGTGATGGATGGCCACCATTTACTTTGGGACTTTGGCTATTTCAACTTACGCTATCCTTCCACTGTAGTAGATCGACAGATGAGAATGTTCCCAAAGTGTTTCTTTAGATCGGACGAACCATGTCTACTTTGGGATTTTGTCCTTCGAGACTTCGGAGATTTTGACATTTGCTAATGGTGAAACTCCCGAAGTAATTCTTTTGAAGTGGCGTAACTTATTGACGTCACGTGTTGACATGGCATGAGCCAATTTCATTTTGACACATGTCATCATCTGATTATGCCATGTGTACTTGCTGACATGGTCTACCATGTGTCCTTGCTGATGTGGTCCGCCACACATCCTTGCTAACATGATCTGCCATATGTCTTTGCTGACATGGTCTACTGACGTATATCTCCCACATGTCCTTGCTGATGTGTTCTGCTTACGTGTTTAGAACTAGCGAGTTGTTTAATCTTCTTTCACTCTCTTCAATTCATCCCTATCGTTGATCTGACTTGCAAATCCAATGGTCACGATCGTCCAATGGTCCTCAAGCCCACGGTCACTCATATGACTGACGTCCATAATATGAGACAATAAACACGGTCAATTTATTGATCAGACGGTTATTGAGGCTTCTCACCATGAGCTTACGCTTTTCCTTCAGAGCTTTGATCTCTGTGTACTGTCCGCTCCTCCTGAGCTTATGCTTTCGATTTCTCCATACTGTTTGACATTTTCTACTAAATGATATACTGTTGACATCATTGAAAATATCATCTATGGTAAATCACAATGATAATTCATTATAACAACAAATCATCACATCGACTGTTGACATCAATGACAATATGTCCAACATCATGGAACTACAAGTCCATTTACTTGTACACCTAGTCGATGACATGGTGTACAAGTAAATGGGTGTCGTATCAACGAGGTGGATGTTTTTCTTTGAGAGATATATGAAAACACTAAAAATATATGTCCGACAAAAGGCACATCCATAGGGTAGCATGGATGAAGGGTATGTATTGAATGAAGCATTTTTCTTCCTATGTGAATTCCTTGGTAAGGATTTTGAAGATGGGTCACGCTTATGGGATAAAGAAGGAGCATCAGATATTATTGATGGAGAAAAACCACAATCTAACGGTGTTCAAGTAGAAATTAGTCTGATAAAAAAACAGAATTAGTGTTAGAAGAAAGGAAACAATTTAAGACATCAAACCCAAGGAATACCCCATTTCCTACTGATCTACAAGGGGAATGGGGAAAACATTTCACACTAGAATGGGTTACTGAACAAATTCAAAATCAAATAGAAGACGCGGGTATAGATTCAAACATAGTAGAATATGAAATCAACATGTCTAGAGGATGTGAAAGAAAGGTATGGTTGGAATTTTACAAAATGTTGTTTCCTTACAGTTTTGATACTATTGACTATTTTAATATTTATCATTTTATTTGTTTTAACCGAAATAAATGGTCTTTCACAGACAAGGAAATATCCAACAATGTGGGCATATGGTCGACATTATTGTGTATAACATGTATATGTAAAGAGACAATCCTTCGATTGTGGCATCATGGTTGACTTCAAGCAATCCAGTCGATCAAACTCAAAAGATAAGAATATTATTGAAGGAAATCTATAATATGTTGGAAAAATACAAGAAATTATTTAGTTGGATTATCGCTCTTTTAAATGTTGTATTTTTAAGTGTAGATGGTATGAAGAATTTGAGAGGACACGAAGACATGATACCTATAGTGGATTGTTTTCTATAGATTCCTCAAGGTTCCTACCGGAGGATAAGGAGCCTTATGTTCTACCAATTCATTGTGAGCATGTATTTCGTTAACTCGGACTGCAATAAGCAATAGTGATCAATAGTGTATTAATACATTGTTTATTGTGAATATATACATGTGTTTATGAATCAATAAAATTGTTATAACATACGTCTAAGATATGTATGTACTCGTTCATGTGCATGTATTTTTCTATGAAGATATTATGGACCCGAAATGGTTGTTTGTCATACATTATGATCCAAGATTAAGGCGTGTAATTGACGATGCCTTAGTGGATACTTCAAGCAATCCAGTCGATCAAACTCAAAAGATAAGAATATTATTAAAGGAAATCTATAATATGTTGGAAAAATACAAGAAATTATTCAGTTGGATTATCGCTCTTTTAAATGTTGTATTTTTAAGTGTAGATGGTATGAAGCATTTGAGAGGACACAAAGACATGATACCTATAGTGGATTGTTTTCTATAGATTCCTCAAGGTTCCTACCGGAGGATAAGGAGCCTTATGTTCTACCAATTCATTGTGAGCATGTATTTCGTTAACTCAAACTACAATAAGCAGTAGTGATCAATAGTGTATTAATACATTGTTTATTGTGAATATATACATGTGTTTATGAATCAATAAAATTGTTATAACATACGTCTAAGATATGTATGTACTCGTTCATGTGCATGTATTTTTCTATGAAGATATTATGGACCCGAAATGGTTGTTTGTCATACATTATGATCCAAGATTAAGGCGTGTAATTGACGATGCCTTAGTGGATACTTCAAGCAATCCAGTCGATCAAACTCAAAAGATAAGAATATTATTAAAGGAAATCTATAATATGTTGGAAAAATACAAGAAATTATTCAGTTGGATTATCGCTCTTTTAAATGTTGTATTTTTAAGTGTAGATGGTATGAAGCATTTGAGAGGACACAAAGACATGATACCTATAGTGGATTGTTTTCTATAGATTCCTCAAGGTTCCTACCGGAGGATAAGGAGCCTTATGTTCTACCAATTCATTGTGAGCATGTATTTCGTTAACTCRRACTRCAATAAGCARTAGTGATCAATAGTGTATTAATACATTGTTTATTGTGAATATATACATGTGTTTATGAATCAATAAAATTGTTATAACATACGTCTAAGATATGTATGTACTCGTTCATGTGCATGTATTTTTCTATGAAGATATTATGGACCCGAAATGGTTGTTTGTCATACATTATGATCCAAGATTAAGGCGTGTAATTGACGATGCATTAGTGGATACTGAGAAAAATAATGATGGTGAACAAAATGAGAGAGATGGATTAGAGAACATCGAAGAATTTAACATCCATGATGAAGTTGAAGATGGTTATGTTAAGGAACAAGAAGACAACAATCCAAATTTAGATGATGTTATGGAAGACAACAATATGGATGGTATACAAAATGATGATCCAAATACATCTGGTAACAATATGGATGATCTACAGTCAAATTTCAATGACGATGAAGGTGATGCAGATCAAGATGAGGATGATGATAATATTAACTACTCGAAACATCATATGAACATTGACAATGATACACTAGATGACATTGTTGTCGACAATGATGTTAATGACCAAGACTTCTAGATTTCATAATTATTTGTAATCCATGTTTAAAAAATGATGATTCTTATGGCCTAGTCTTTGAAATGGTTCAATATTATTTGTGTCAATACAAATCACCTATTGCAATATCGTTAAAGTTTTCAAGATATGGTATGAATTGTTGGAAGAACAAAATAGGATTACTTCTATGCTTCTTCCATCCATTTTATATCAACATATGTTCATGAAGACACAGAAGTTAATAAAATATTAATTAAATATGCAATTATCTCAGAATGATTTGAATAAGCAACTTTGTTAACTTCATTATTTTTATATTGTTTGCATTTTAATGTTGGGCATAAATTTTTTATTAAGTTTTATTAAGAACTAAACATAAAATAATTGAACAAAATAAAAGATTTTAATCGCCCAGAATTATGTGAAAAATTAATAAATTAAAGTTCAATTTTAATTTTCTATTTCATATCAAAATTACATCAATAATCAATCTCAATGATTTCATTGAGTCTTAATTAAACCCTCCCATACCGTCAATGCATTCGCCTAGTCTAACCATGTAAAATTTCATTGCAAATATTCACATTTTGAAGAAATTTCAATATTGGCCCCATTCACTACTCATTGTGTCGGGTCGGTTGATGACATTACAGATGAGCATTCGAAGAAATTTCAATGCATGCAGTAACAGTTTGAATAAATTTCAACGTTGGCCCCATTCATTGATCATCATACAACATCAGTGGATGACATTGGTGATTGGCATGTTGGAAGAAGTTCCATGAAATTTCAAGAGAGTTTTGACAAAGACCTAAATCCCCTAACCTCTGATCCATTGACCCTTAAATCCCAGTTAATCCCTAATTAACCCTTAAGCCCTCAATCTTAGTTAATCAATAATACCTTAACACAAAATCCCTAAATCCCCTAACCCCTAAGCCATCGACCCTTAAAAACTTCTCACTAATCCCTAATACCTTAATCCATAAACCCCTGTGCACTAAGCACTTAAACATTAATCCTCTAGCCCATAATCCCTAATCCATTAACCATTAAACTACCTAACTCGTAAGCGCCAAATCCCTTAGCTCTTGACCCTTAATCCCTTAAACCCTAACCCCTAATCCATTAAACCTTAATCCATGTACACCAAATCCCTAAATCCTCAAATCCCCTATCCATTTAAGCCTCAACACCTCAACTAATTAACTATTTCGGATAATCTGGATACATCTGGCGCTACTTCTAGTACAATTTTAGTATTTAATGAGGTTCAATGTGACCCTTGGCCTTTCGCCTTCCCCGTGACATTCCTCCTTCCAACGTTTGTATTGTAACCTTTGTAATGATGAGTAACAAAGACAGTGGTTACACTTCGAATTTTCCCTCTAGCACAGGTGAGCCATCATGGATTTTGGCTATAGTACCTCTCACCCACCATAATGACTAGTTTGGACATCGAAACATCTTGGTTGTCCAAGTTTGATAATCAATCATCATGGGGTTCAGGCATCCTCTTCATCCATTTGATTCAGATTCCTTTCACTACTTCCTTCTGCTATGACAATTGATGTTGTCCTTAATGATATATTGTCCTTGGATGTAGATCACACTGTAAGGATGTTGAGTGCATTCTTATCTCAGCATCAGTACCTAGCACCATATATCATATATCGCATACCATCAAGGCATTGTCTCATCTAACCATGTCAAAATTTGACCTAAACCCTAAACCCTAAGCCATTGACCCTTAAATCCTTAAGCCCTAATCCCTAAACCCTTAAGCCCTCAACTTTAGTGAATCACTAATCCCTTAACACAAAATATCTAAATCTCCTAACCCCCAAGACATCGACCCTTAAACACTTAAACACTAATCCATGATCCCCTTAACCCATAAACCCCTATGCCCTAAGCACTTAAACATTAATCCCCTAACCCATAATCCCTAATCCATTAACCATTAAACTACCTAACCCATAAGTGCCAAATCCCTTATCTCTTGACTCTTAATCCCTTAAACCCTAATCCCTAATTCTCTTAACCCTTAATCCATGTACCCGAAATCCCTAAATCCCATAATCCTCAAAGACCCTATCCACTTAACCCCCAACACCTTAACTAATTAACTATTTATTCACATCTGGTGCTAAACCCCATTCACTATTCATCGTGCGACATTGATGGATGACATTGGCGATGTGTTGGAATACGTTAATCCATGACATTTTAAGAGAGTTTCGACAAGCATTCCATAGATGTGAATGACAAACAATGACAATGAGACTACATGATGAACGTTGATGCAAACGTGGATTATCTAAAAGATTATGTGGGGACATCAGGTATCCTTGAGTCTTTAAACCCTCACATACCTTTAAGGCATGTGTCTATTCTAACCGTTTCAAATTTTAATGCATGTACTAATAGTTTGAATAAATTTGAATGTTGGCCCCATTCACTGCTCACCATGCAACATCAGTGGATGATATTGGTGATTAGCGTGTTAGAAGAGGTTCCATGAAATTTCAAGAGAGTTCTGACAAATACCTAACTCCCCTAACCCCTTATCCATCAACCCTTAAAGGCTAGTTAAGCCTTAATCCCTAATTAATTGTTAAGCCCTCAACCTTAGTTAATCAATAATCCCTTAACACAAAATCCCTAAATTCCCTAACCCCTAAGCCATTGACCCTTGAACACTTCTCACTAATCCCTTAATCCATAAACCCCTATGCACTAAGAACTTAAACATTAATCCCCTAGCCCATAATAAATAATCCATTAACCATTAAAATACCTAACCCATAAACGCCAAATCCCTTAGCTCTTGACCCTTAATCCCTTAAACCCTAACCCCTAATCCATTAACCCTTAATCCCTATACCCCAAATCCCTAAATCCTCAAAGCCCCTATCCACTTAACCCCCAACACCTCAACTAATTAACTACTTAGGCTAATTTGGATACATCCGGTGCTAAATCTGACGCTACATTTGGTGCAATTTCTGGCACTAACTGGGTTGCTAAATTGGGCACTAAACAGGGCACAATTTCTGGCACTAAAGGGGGCGTTATTTCTGGCACTAAATGGGGTGCAATTTTCAGCACTAAATAGGGAGCAATTTCTGGCGCTATTAGTGCCTAATTTAGCACCGAAATTTTGTGTTCGTTCTAAAAAAACTCCATGAATAGATCCATCCCAATAAATAGCGCTGACTTGTTCAAACAATTGAAGAAAAATACACTAAAACCATCTTTGGAAGAAAAAAACGGAGCAAATCACAGGGATTTGTTGTAATGAAGGTTGGGGATGTTACACTTAGCTCATGACTGCCTAAATCTGTGTACAACCTACACATATTGTAGAGCATTGGACCATGTGACAAAATATTGTCTTCAACTACTTGCGAAATGATAGGCAAGGGGGAATCAGAACCAAAATCCAAATCAGAATGTCCAAAAGATATCAACCGAAAAATGCAATGAAGGACCTAGAATTGTATCTATTACGCGTGGAGGAACTAGAACAAGGGATGATGCGACGAATGGAGGAAGACAGGTGGAGAAATGGGTCAAGAAATCAATAGGACCTATGTCGACATTTGAACCTCATCAAGAAAAAGAGACGTATCATAGGGAAAGAAAATAGATACTAGGACTGGATTGGGTAGCATCAACATCATATGCACCTCGTGTTTGTGATTGCACCATGTTAGGGAAGCCACTTGGGAAGGTAAGTACTCTAAGATATTTCTTGAGAAGCTACGTAGAGTTGATGAAACATGAAACTTCTCTAAATTCACTATGTGAAATGACTGATCATTGCACGCAAGATAGGGAATTTCTATCGCACAGAGGGTAGTAAATCAGATACTGTGAAAAAAGAGGACCAATTGAGAATTCAGATTAAGTGCGTAGATTGGGGAATATGATGTGGATAACATTATTTTAGACTTGGGGTCTGATGTGAATGTATTACCAAAGCAGACCTGGGAAATGATGGGGAAACCCAAGTTAATTTGGTCTCCTATTGAGTTAAAGTTGGAAAACTAGCATAAGATAGTACCAATTGATCGATTGATAGGAGTACATGTGAATATAGATGGAGTGTGCAGTGTAGTATATTTTGAAGTCATTAATATCGTGGATGATAGTTAGCCATATCTAACATTCATGGGACTTGAATGGACCTTTGATAATCAAGATATCATTAATCCAAAGAGGAGGGAAATGATATTTGAGGTAGGAGACTTGAAGGTTACTACACCATTGGACCCGACAAAAGGGAAAAGGTACATCAAGCCAGCTAGAGAGAATGGACTTGACAACCTGTATAATATGACTGCGTGGATGGATTACTATGTTAACCCCACTGCAGATGGTGCACTAAGTTGGAGAAGAATTATATCATGTGCCTCGAATTTAAAGGAAGGTCTGAAACATTGGCAGTAGAGGATGCATGAATTATTAACTAGACGATGTGCATGCCTAACTCGATCATTGTATTGGATTGGAACAGAGATATGTGCTCCACCCAGGTATGATGGATTGACTGATATCAATTTGTTTATAAATGCATTTTAATCACAGGTACCCGAATAACAAAGGCTTTTGGCACTAGATGTTGTTATAAAATCTACTCCAGCCAGATGCCGGGATGCACATAAAGAGGGAATGGAAGATTGGTCGTAGTGTATAAGATTGATGCAAATAAGGTTTGGTGGTGAGGTGGAGTATGTTGTGCAAAAGTATAGAGGGACAAATGAACCAACAGGTCATGTTGAGCAGTGCAGAACCATATGGAGTTCAGTATCGAAGAAGGAATGGATTGAGAGATTTATACATACACTGGATACAATTCCGAAGAAATGGCACCTGGAGATGGAAATGCGTAGAGAAACAACAAACTAGGATGAGTTAAATTAGAGGTTCAAGGTAAATTTTACTTTTGAACATGAATCTCCACTAGTAGATGCAATTTTATAGGTCATTTGAACCAATATATTCTCAGAATAAGGGTCGATGGAGGTGGTGCATGTGTTTAATGCACACAGAGCTTCTACGAATGTCCATGAACTACTGGAGTATTACAATATCGCTAAAGAAGAATATTATGAGGAAAATCCTAGGAATATGCAAGTGCCCAAAACTGATGGGGAACATGCAGTAAAAGGGCTAGAGCGTGAATTTGTTGCATATACACAGCCAATAAAGACACATAAAGTAAACATTGGGAAAACTGAGAATCCAAAGTTTGTGTAGATAGGATATTATTGGAGTGATGAAACTGTGGATAAGATAGCATATTTATTACACGAGTATCAATATATATTCCCAACTACATTCTCATAAATTAAGGGGATAGTTGTGGAATTAGGTGAGATGAAGATCCCTTTGAAACCAAGTGCTAAATCAGTGTGAAAGAGACCTTGCAGGTTAAATCTAAAGTATAAACAGAAGGTGAAGGAAGAGATAGAAAAAATGCTAGTAGCAGGGATCATTGAACCAGTGGTGGAATCATAATGGATAATTCCAATGGTAGTGCAAGATAAGAAAACAAGAGGAAATAGGATTTGTGTAGATCTGAGGAAGTTGAATGATGGATGTCTACATGATCCATTTCCAACATCGTTAAAAGATGAGATACTAGAGAATGTAGGAGAGGAGGAGACTTATTATTTCACAAATGATTTCTCAGGGTACCATCAAATAAATATTGTGTAGGAAGACATGTATAATACTACTTTGCGAAAGAGTAGGGAAGTTATCAATACACAGTGATGCCCTTTGGAATGAAGAATGCACCTACAATTTTTTCAAGAGTTGTGGTTGCAACTTTTAAGGAATTTATTCATAAGTTCCTTGAAGTGTACTTATATGATTGGACTGTGTTTAGTCTACTGAAGGATCACACATAAGTACTCATATTAATGTTGGATAGGTGTATACAATGTTAGATTTCACCGAATTTAAATAAATGTATTTTTTGCACACCTTTTGGAATCGTGTTGGGCCATGTGGTCTAGAAGTAGGGATTATTAATAGATCCTGCCAAGATTACAATGATTATGGATATACAACCACCTACATCAGTCAAACATTTGAGGGAAACTCTAGGTCATACATGATATTACAGGAATTTCATCAAACGTTATGCGCAGATTACTACACCTATGGAGAAGTTGTTGAAGAAGAAAGGAAAGTTCTAGTGGAATGAGGGCTGTCAGAAGGGTTTGGACACCTTAAAGAAGAAATTAGTGACTGTGCTAATTATGATCTTTCCAGATTGGAACTAGGAGTTTCATGTGCATATAGATGCATCATCCATATATTTGGGCGCAATACTATCTCAACCAGGGGAAGGAGACATATATCACCCAATTGCGTTTACAAATAGGAAGTTGTCCATATTAGAGAATAACTATACTACGATAGAATGAGAAGGATTAACAATGGTATATGCGTTGCATAAGTTTAGGCATTACTTATTGGGTTCTCACTTTAATATGTATACAAACCATTATGCACTAAAATACTTAGTGAACAAGCCAGTGTTTGGGGGAGAATATGAAGGAGGTTGTTGTTATTTTAGGAGTACAATTTTGAACTTGTTGTGAAACCAGGGAAGTTGAATGTAGGATCGGATCATCTATCGTGCATATTATCAAGAGAAGATGCAGGGAATCTAGATGACAGATTTCTAGATTCACAACTATTTGCAGTTAGAATGGTGGATGACTACTTCGTAGACATCATGCAGTTCCTAAGTATAGGAATGGCCCTGTCTAAAATGATAGTTTCACAGAAGAAACAATTAGTAGTTAAAGCAGTAGAGTATCAGTTGATTGCAGGGAACTTATACAAGTTAGGTGCATATGGAATATTGAGACGATGTGTGTTAGAGCATGAAAGTCCTGTGATACTCACAGAAGCACACAAAGGGATTGCAGGAGGACACTATGTAGGTAAATCAACCTCGTAGAAGATTTTATGTGCAGGGCTATGGTGGCCCACACTTCATAAATATTCTAAAGAATACTTCCAGGCATGTGATGTTTGTCAAAGGGTGGGAAATCCATCTAGAAGGGATGAGATTCCTTTACATCCATATTTTACGTGATCCAAGTGGATATCGGTTGCCACTCACCTTTTCCGACTGGCTCAAAACAGTGTTTTGGCAATTTTGACAATTTACTATTTTTAGCAGGTTTTAACTTCCGGGGCCATTTTGAGGGCCTAAATGAAGGTTTG
>JASDQU010244492.1:38711-51045 GCA_032191745.1 Picea mariana
CATACGGCATCCAGCCCTTCAAGGACGAGGTATTATGTGATGTTGCCCCACTGGATGTTTGTGATGTTCTCTTAGGCCAGCCATATATGTGGAAGCTCCATGCTATTTATGAGTCTCGACCCCGTAGTGTCATTGTTACTTTGGGGGGCCATCTCTACAGAATACCAGAGGTAGTTCCAACTATTGTTTCACCTAAAAAGTGTCGCAAGGTAGTATCTCATACTGCAAAATTTAGCTTCTTCACAATCTATTCAAAAGGGGAACAGAAGGACATTGCAACCACTACAGTCTCGCCCCCTGCACCTTCTATACAACAGAAGCAAGTCGACAAGGTTGCAGCAAAGCATAAAGATTCCTTCTACACACCTTCCTCTCATATAGCTCGACTTGTTGAAAAACCTCAACTTCAACAGGTTCATGATAGACTTCCACAAACTAAGCAGCGCGACGTCTCCAACAATACAAGCAGCTCACCCAGATGCAGATCCAGCAAATGCTTTTCCCTCTCCCTCAGGAACTCAACGCAATGGAGACCATTGCTTCCTAAGGAGGGAGGATTGATCCAAGTGGATATCGGTGGCCACCCACCTTTTTCGACTGGCTCAAAATAGTGTTCTGGCAATTTTGACAATTTACTATTTTTAGCAGGTTTTAATTTTCGGGGCCATTTTGAGGGCCTAAATGAAGGTTTTTTGAGATAGAGGCTCTTAATGATAGCCAAAGGCATGATTGAGTCCCCAAAATGAATCTCCTCAACAATACCTTTCCAACGATCTATCATACGCCTAAAACGGAGATCGTATGCAAAAGTTACGACCCCGGGAAGTTGATGTACGAACTTACCCAAACAGGGCCCACATGACTTTTGGCGCTTCATCTCCTAGGGTTAGGTTTTTGGATGTATAGGACTTTTTGCATTCCTTTTTATTGTAAAAATGCCTCTAGAGCCTCATTGTAATCATCTTCTTGCGAATGCGAGTAGCCGTCACATCTCTTCTCAGAGATAAGCTGCCACCATTCTAGCGAGTCTTTCACTCTGTATTTTTACAGTCTCTGTACATTTCTTTCATTAATAGAAATCATGTATTACTGTATATCTGTGTTTATGGTTGCATCTCTGATACATTTTTATTATATTATTGACTATCTACGATATCTATGTGCATTTCTTTATTATCTCTCCGATCTCATTTCGTGCCGAAAATAATCCGGATCATTACATTGCAAGAGTTTGATAAATGGGAAATATACTTGGTTGGACCAATCAGCCCATCAATGAGAATATCAGGAGCTAGGTACATAATCATTGTGACAGAGTGTTTGACCAGATGGGCAGAAGCAACACCAGTCATAGACTACACTACAGAGACTGTCGAGCAGTTTCTATTTGAGAATGTAGTCACATGATTTGGGTGCCCACTCATATTACTCAGTGATCAAGGAACACATTTATTGAATACGACAATTGCAACATTGACTGAGGAATTTCAAATTCATCATCAAAAGAGTAATCTATATCATCCTCAGGCCAATGGGACAGTGGAAGCTTTTAATAAAATACTGAAGAATGCTTTGACAAAGATCTTCAATGTAGGGAGAGATGATTGGTATTTAAGGGTTCTACAGTATTATGGGCATACAAGACTACAAGAAAAAATTTGACAGGACAAACACCTTTTAGGTTGGTCTATGGGAAAGAAGCAGTAATGTCGATGCAGTTTATTGTGCCTAGCCTGCGCATTGCAGCAATTATAAGCTCAACATGTCACTTACAGGAATCGAACTTGGATGGGGAGGGTAAAAATAATTCCTCTCAACCCCACCTAAACTAAATGAAATTGAGGAACTCCATAAATACCAACTTATAAACAGTGGCATCAAAAATTACCATTAAAACTTTTACATCTATTAAAAAGATGACAAGTTTTTCTATCCAAATTTTTTTTATTGTACTATATCTATGAAACCTTCAATCATTTCTACATCCATCCATCCTAGTTATTTCACATAATTATCCTACATAATAAATAAAGAGAAATAAGTTTAAAATATTTTAAATTACTTCACATTTGGCAATTCGATATAAGAAAAATGCATTGTGTATTACAATATAAGAAAATAAAAGATGCATTGTGAGTCAACTTTATTCACAAGTGTGTATCATTAGAGATGAGCTACCAATATTATTTTGTATGTTTCAACCATTATCTCTGGATCAACTTTTGTTTTCACATATGCTTCTATCTTGTGCAATTCATGTATTCAAGCCAGAAGGCCATTAAGCATTTTTATCACAAAAGCACAAAATCTGTTATAAAAATCCAAAACCATTCATTTTTGTAATGTTGAAAATAGGAAGTAATGCAAATAAAAGAGAATCTTAACTTGCCAGAATCCATTTTAATAGTTTCATCCTATCAACTATAATATCATAATTCTTTAATAAAGGGAACACAACTTGAATTTTTTCATCGAAAGGACCATATGCAAGTCAACTTGTAGTAATGGTATACAAAATCTCTAAATTGTCAATTGGGATCATAATATAATATAAGGTCAAATGGAAAACAAAATATAAATATGGTGCACCACACTTAATTGTCCCAAAAATAAAGGCTCGTCAACAAACTTTACCATAACATTTTCCAAATAATCAAGAGGAGGCCATGTCATGATGGGAAGTTCATTTATATTATTAATCGAGACTCTTCATAATTCGTTGAAGATAATAAATTTTATTAAAATATGAGAGATGGCTTCTAGAAACATTGTTCTTACCAACTTCTTGTGCCACTCAAGTAATTATTCCAAATCTCTACTATCTGAAGCTCGGGGAATCCCCAATGTCGGTAGACATAATCCTAACGAAATTATCACTGAAATACCACAACCTAATTGTTGGTGAAATCACAACTTTACATTTCTTAAATCATGTTTTTGAATGCATAAATCGATTCAACACCCTCAAAAACCCATGGGCACCTAGAATCTGTAATCTAAACCACTGAAATCTACAATTTTCTAAATTTATGATTGGATTTCGAGAAAAACTAATTGGAAAAAATGTGCAGGAAAAGGTTAAAATGTGGAATGTTTAGATTGCATCCAAAAACAATTCCTCATGGGTTTTGAAAGTTTGGGCAACCCAAAAAGTTTGAAAGTTTGGGCATTGAATTTAGTGCATGTATGTAGGTGTCTAATCCACCTGGGGACGACGTTAAGTTTTTCCTTCTTTCCATGATTACAACTACTAGTGGGTCCTCGGTGGGTTGTAATATTCATTTGCAAATGGAAAGTGGTTAGAGAGGGCGATGGAACTGTCAAAAGACAAAAAAATGTTGAAATACTAGCTTTGATGATAGTCAGAAAAGGTGTAAATCCTTCTCCCTTTTACTCAACCTCTATCGGGGCCTTCACTGACTTGAAATCCTTACCAATTCCACCTTAACCAATACACCTGTAAATCAATATTAATATCAATTAATGTGTATAGCAATCACCTTTTTCTTCCTCAATGTCCAAGAACAAGTGGTGCAATGAATTTCTTTTGCAAATTTAAATTTTTAAGATAAACCAAATCAATGATGCATTGCAAATTTAAAATTTTAAGATAAATCAAATCAATGTTGGTGGATGTTGCTTAGTAGGTGAAAATAAAGATGTTTATATGATTTAATAAATATAGGTTAAATTAAATTAATTTAGTTTATTATTGATGATGGTGGTGGTGGTGGTGGTGGTGATGGTTAACATCCAATGAGACCAAAATTGGTCTATCAGACCTTAAGAAAAGTAAGAGATTATTTGGATTTCTTTAAAATGTTATTTTGATGCTTGAAAAGCATTAAGAGAAACATTCCAAGATCACTAATGTTTTGATTACTTAGAAGGTTATGAATATCGGTATTGTGACAGATATTTTGAAATTGGGATCTAATTTGGGTATACTCGGGGCATTCTAGGAGAAAATGTTTTTCATCTTCAACCCTCTTGGTGTCACAAAGGTGAAAGACTCTTTCTTTCCATGGTGTTTTGGGGATTTCCCAACGCCTAGTTTCACTATGTAGCTCATGAGAATTAGTTCTTATTTTAGCAATATTGATGCTCTTCTTCACGCTAGTCAAAACAAAGAGACACTTTTGATCTTCAAGGTTAGGGTTAACCACCTGCTTATAATATCTTTATTTTATTTTATCCTCTAATTCTTTATCAAATCATATATTCTCCTTAAATTTAGCTTGTACAATCTTTTTAATATCATCGGTATTCTGCAGAATAACTTATTTTATAATGATTTAGCCAAGACTTGGAATCATTATTCCATCCTAGAGCCTTGAGCAGTTGGTGATTTTGGCTAGAGTTTGAAGCAATTTTGGGGAGACTCTTGTTATCCATGTTGTTTATCTTGTTCTTGTATATGAAGTACCTAATCATAATTGTGCTATCAATGGGGGAAAGGCTTACTTCAATGAGAAGGATAATATAGGGTGTATTTCCCTTAATTTTGAGATTATAAGTTATAAAATTATTTTGGATCTGCTTTATCTTTCTCCAGGATTCTCGAGAGATACTACATCCCCAAACTTCACATTTGTATAAGATAATAGGAGTAAGTCTCAAATAGGATCTTTTTCTTATCCCGTAGCCAAAGGTCTGCTAACTTACAATTATTTTCAAGCCCATAATAAGCTCTCCACCCTCCATTTATCCTTTTCTCAAGGCTATAGTTCGAATTGAGCTTGTGATGAATATCAAATCCAAGATACTTGTACGAAGGAACTTCCTCCAAGATATTGTTGTAATATACATAATTATCGTAGGTGATCTTGTTGGATTTCATGATCATAACCTTCGTTTTGTCAGTGTTCATAGTCATACTTGTACTAGACTAGAGGTCCTTGACGATTCTAAGCTACTTACTAAGGTCATAGGGATTCCTTTACATAAGAACAATATCATTGGCATATAGAAGAAGGATGATTATTATACTAGCAAGAGTTGTTCCAACACAACCTGTGGCTTCAAAAAAATCTTCTAACTTGTCAATGTAAATTCCAAAAAGGGTAGGGGATAGGGGACAACCTTGCTTGACTCCTATATTGCAGTTAATTTTTCCTAATCAACCCTCAGTGCTCCTAAACTTGGAAATAATGTTCTGATACAACCTTAAAACAATAGCTCTCAACCCAAAGGGAACTTTTATCTCTTCTAACATATTCGAAAGGTTGGTCCTAGACACATTCTCAAAATCTTTCCTAAATTCAACGAACAAAATAGGATATTGGTTTTATTATTGTGACACTCCTCTACAATGATCCTAAGTATGATAAGGTGGTCCAGAATTAAATGATAACCTCTAAAACCAACCTGACCTTTAGCTCTTTTTCCATGGATTTCTAGCCATATGTTTATCTTCTTTTCCAAAATAATTCCATATAGCTTGGATAAAATGGGGCTAATCATAATGGTCCTATAATTAGAGGGATTTCTTTTATCCCCACTTTTAAAAATAGGTACAATGAGGCTTTGAGTCCAAGGTTTAGGGAAGCCATGCTTGACTACTAAATTAAAGAACTTGTGTATGTGAGGGATCTGAATATGCCCTTCAATTTTTAATATTTCAGCTTGGTAGCCCTTGATGTCCTTAGCTTTCCCATTTGCAAGTCGCTTAACCCCAAACTTTATGTCTTCTATAGAAATAAACATCATCTTCTGCAGAAAATTTTGCAATTGTGTTCAGGACATTACGAGATCCTTAAATAGTTTTAAGGTAGGAATTCTAGTCTGTCAAGGGAATCATAGCATTTTCTTTAGATTTATCACTTAGAATTTACCTCCAAAATTTCTTTGGATCTAGCTTAGAAAGGTGCAAAATATTCTCTTTCTCTCTATTTATGTAGTGTCTTTTTTTCCTTTTAATTAGGGATTTGTATCTATTAATCTTATCATATTTCAAAGACTCATTACAAGCACCCCTAGTGGCGTTTCTAGCAATTTTACACTCCTTATCATACCAAGGGTTGGCAATTATATTCTTATTTTTACACAACACTTCAATAGAGAATTTTTTGTGGAGGTACAAATGATTGTTGTAAAATTATGAAAGATGTCTTCAATATTGTTTTTATATGATAGAATATTTAATGAAGTGTTTAAGTCCTTTAAAAAGAGATCACATTTATTTTTTTCAAAAAATAGATGCCTTTGGTTACCAGAGTTATCTTCAAGGGGGTTTTGTGAATGATAAAGTTTAGAGTTAGGATTAAAGGTCTGTGATTAGATTCAAGCCCATGGTCGTTTAAAAGGTCAAAATTTACTAGTTGGTTGTAAACAAGGATATCTGATATCACATAGTCCACAACACTACTACCCAACCCATGGATACAAGTCATATGGTTAGATTTCAACTACTTCATTATACCATTGCAAATGATTATATCTTGAGGACTACAAAATTTGATTAGATTAGTACCATATAAATTGTTTTGACATTCCTTTGATGTGAAATTTGAGAAAAATTCTCTAGATTTACCACAGTAGGAGTGATGTTTTGATCGACGTTTCGAATCCAAACCATGATTCATCTTCAATAGTTCAAGTCTTCGAAATTTCTCTTGTATATATTAGCTAAAACAAGGTCCTCATTTAGCCATAGAGGATTAGGGTTGGAATCATTTCTTAGAATATGAACTTTATCAGTTGCATTTCTAACATTAAATTCTCTTATCAGGAGGATATTACCTTCATTTATCACATTGTAAATATCTTGTTCTAAGATTTTATAGGAACAATTTTTATCTAGATTGTTTTTTGTATAAAAGGTAGAATTAATAGGTTCAAAATAACAAATTGCTATATACATCTTCTTAGTATTGATATCTGAAATCTCCACCCAAATGAACTAATTGAGATGGTGTTTTTTATGAAGACGAATGTGAGGAGAAATGTTTGTTCTTATGTAACAAGTTATGCCTCCAACCCCTCTATGGAAGAATTATTTATGTTGACCACAATATAAATCTGTCTATGTTAGGGACCTTATATTTTTCATGATATCGAGTTTCAACTATAAATATAATATCAATTCCACTTGGGATCCAACTTAATATAGGCCCTTTGTTGCATGGAAAGCCCGGATAGTTCCAAGAAAAGATCCAAAGTGTCTCAAATTTATATTTATTGTTATCCTTTCGGTCCCTATCCCTAATAATAGCTTTTCAATTTCTATTTATTGTTATCCTTTCGATCCCTATCCCTAATAATAGCTTTTCGATTTCTAATTATTGTTCATTTTCCTTACTTTCCAACTTCCTTTACCTTTTGAACCTCCTTCCTTAATTTAGCTTAATGAATGAAGTTAAATAATGCAATACAAATAGTTAGACCTGGTATTCCCTTGTTCATTTAATGTCCCACCTTCTATATCTACAAGATCTTTGATCTCCATGATGGCCCAATTGAAAAGTTGTGATCATGGCATTCTTATCTCATCATAGAATGCACTAGTTCTACCTTCATAGTGTAGTGTAGGCTCACAAACTTTAGACGAATTTTAGATGAT
Organism: Picea mariana; assembly: GCA_032191745.1. Taxonomy (NCBI): domain Eukaryota; kingdom Viridiplantae; phylum Streptophyta; class Pinopsida; order Pinales; family Pinaceae; genus Picea; species Picea mariana. Next base: position 46,273 of record JASDQU010244492.1, read on the forward strand.
GGCCACATTAAAATATCAACATTGTACACATTTATATTCCCATACATTAGACTAGAACCATCAACACTAGTTGTACTTCATAGTATAGTACAAGTTGACTAAGTTCAAAAGAATTTGAGGTGATGACCACGTTAAAATCTAGGCATTGTAGACCTTTATATTTCCATACATTAGACTAGAACCTCCAAATAAAGATTCAAAACTAAGGATAGAAACATGTTAATTAACCACATCAATTTATAGATGGATCGATCTCTATATAACCTGATCGAGCTATATAACCTACCACGTGCCTAAAAAAAGTTGAAAAGGTGGAAAATACAAGAAGTCATCATTAAATAGAAAACAAGTTTTATTTAATAAGTATCCACATCAATTTAGAGATGGATCGATCTCTATATAACTTGATCGAGCTATATAACCTGCCACCCGCCTTAAAAAAGTTGAAAAGGTGGAAAATACAAGAATCCATCATTAAACATCAAACAAGTTTTATTTAATAAGTATAGGCATACAAAAAAAATTTAAATTGATGATGTTGAAATAAAATAATTTAATTCTATTATATTAAATTTTAGCTAATCAAACCTGGGTGGGGTGACACATGGCGAAAGGAGGGAGACATGTGGTAGGAATAGCTAGCGGGGAGAGTTAATACCCCAAGCTACCACCCCCGACACAATTAACTCCCCATGGTGTTCACCATAAGGGATATTAATTTAGTGCACCTGGAAGAGCTCTTGGATGAGCATTCCAGCCAGGCCACTAGTACTAGAAAACTGAACCAATCTCGTCAGCCTTCAATGGCATCAATGGCTCCCAGCGGCGTTATAATCGACTAAGGCGTGCACTTTCACCTGTCATTTGCAAGATTCCTCCTCTGCACAGTGTTGCTCGGTCCTCCTAGCCTCTTTTCTTTCCTCCTGTGCATCCTTCGAATCTCTCCCGACCACAATCTCCCTCACTCCCTGGTTCTCATCATGCCATGGGATCGAGGTAAGCCCAGGCGTTCCTCCAGGAACAAGAATTCCTACACCTGAGACAATCGGCTCACTACCTCTCAGTGAGCCTTGATTTCCCATTTTAGCCACCCCCACACACCTATAAGAAGCACTCAATCCACCCTGCGCATTCCAAAAGAGGAGAACCTACCTACCTCACCCCAGACTCAAGCTCAGTCTCCCATTCGCATTCCCAAATTGGAGTCCCCGTCCCTCACTGAGCACTCTCCTCGACCCCATATTCAAGCCCAATCTCCCCTTCGCATTCCCAAATTGGAGACCCCGTCTCTCACTGAGCATTCTCCTCTGCCACCCCATCCCTCACTAGTTATCCTCAACATAGTCAAAGAGGAGGCTCTACCTTCAATTCAACATCATGGCCCGAAGTTGAATGATGTTGAGCCACCTTCATCTTCTCAACCAGGCCCGAGCCTAGTGAAAACGGAGGGGTCTCCCCCCATGGAAAGCCTCCCAAGCCCTTCCACCTCCCAAGACTTTCAGCCTCGCTCGTGGGAAGGAGGTTTCATAGTAGAGGAGGAAATTCCCCCAAGATGGAAACTAACAGGAGATGAGGAGAACCCAATTACCTATCATCTGGCAGTAGAGCACTTGGAGCTTCTCTTCGACATCCGGAATCGGCAAGATGACCAGGTGCATGGCCAAAGGACAATCCACCAGTGACTGGATCTCTTTTTCGAGGCCCTCTCAGACGCACCACCACAAGCACAATGCCCCACCTGCAAGAATAATTTTGTCCCGATGTACACCGCCCATGGACATCTAGGCTCCCAAAGGCTTGACACGACCCACCCTTGACTCTGGTTCTTGTCAATTACAATTTTCAGAATGAATAGTGATTATTTGTTTACTCTTTTTTACAATTGTATAACCATCTTAGTAATGGCGGCTCTGAATGAAGTCTTCCCTAGGCTAGCTAGTGGGAACAAAGTTCCTGTTGAAATTCTCAGCTTTTGCTCAATTTTTGTAAATTTTTGTAAACAGAACCTCTACCATTTTAGACATATCATCGCTTGGAGCCACCTGTTCTGGTTTCCTTTTTGTGGCGGAACAGGTGGCTACCAAACGATGCACAAGTGTACACTCATGATGATATAATACAAGGATCTATCTTTTATTTACAAAAAAAAAAAATTAATTAATCAAATAAAATTGACTATTTTTTTAAAACTAATAACCCAATTTAAAAAAAAAATCAAATAGTTAAAAAAATACAATTTTGTAAAAAAATGTTTAGCAACAGATATACTCGTATACAAAAGAATTTTAACTATTTATTAAATAGGTTTAACATTGCTCTAATTTTCTAGTGTTTCACAGCTTTAAACAAATATTCTAACAGCTTAAAAAAATGTCCTTCTTGTTAGGCAACAGAAGCAAAAACATAACAAGATTCTAACAACAAAGCATATAAAACCAAGATTAAACCAAGAACAACAATCACACAAATGACACAGTGATTTATGTGGAAACCCAATATGGGAAAAAATCACAGGCAATGATAATCAATATTCTTATTATTCAAGAGAGAATTACAATAGCCAACCCAGGCATACAACCATCCTCTCCTCTCATACATACAACACCTTAGTATTGCGTCTTTCTCTCACACACTCACTACATATTGCACTCTCACCTCTATGAATATGCTCGTATATATTTCATCTCTCAAACAATTAGACAAACTGATTATAATAAGATCCATCAGTTACACAAACTATTAACAGAAGAGTGCATGCATGTGCATGTCGGGAAATTCTTTAGCATGTTTCCAACAATCTCCACCTTCACAACAATTTACCTGATATATCATGACCTTAATTAATTCATCACCTTTCCTGCAAGCCAAGAGAAGCCAAACACCATCACAGCTCTGTAACTTCTCTAATAGTATTGTTATGTGAACATGCTTGCACAATTCACTCTAGTATGGACCATTTTTCCTCCATCAAAAACTTGTCTTATAAATTGATGCACTCATCCCAATTTGATACGCTAGACTGTTATTCAAATGCACAACACTTTGACCACCATGGAACACCACATCCTGTACTTGTCTAAACTTAGCTAATATATCCTTGCATCCTTTCAACACATAACCGGAGGTAGATCTCCTCTCGTCCAAATCTCATGAATCATAACCACGGACTAAATCACTACAACCATTGTAGCTGATCCTTGTGCTTCTATGTTTGAAGCACCCATTTCCATGCTCTTCACCTGGTTTTACCATGTGTCTACTGACAACACCAATTGCATGTGAAATTCTGACCATTTCCCATCGCAATCATTAAGCTTCCTACTAGCATATAATAATCGATACATATAACCCTTTTCTTCTTCATCAGTTAGGACATAAACCTGAAGAAAAATTAAAATGGAAAGCCAAAGGGATTTTACCGATTTCACATTGTTCATACTAAATTTCCTAAGTATCTTCACCATGTACTTTTGTTGTGATAACCAAGCTTACCATCCTTCCTGTCTCTATGTATTTTCATGCCCAATATTTATTTTACTGCTCCCAGATCCTTCATAACAAACATCCTAACCAACTGAGCCAACCTGTTGGCCTCAAACATGCTTTTTCTTGCAAAAATCATAACATATAACACCAAGATAATGAATATACCATAAACACAATGGTTATACTCACTTCTTGTAAAATTTGGCTCACCATGAAGGAATCAAACATCTTGTACCATTTTCATGGCATGCTTCAGGCCATACAATGATTCTTGAGTTTGCAAACAAATCTTTTGTTGTGATTCTAAACTAAGCATTCTAGTTGTTCCAAATACATCCCCTTATCCAAAAAACTCCATGTAAAACAGTTTTAACATCTAGTTGTACTAACACAACTAGTGCTAACACAACATGAAATAGAAACAAGCTTTTAACAACTAGTGAGAAACTATCATGAAAATCAATACCTTCCAAATACCCTTCTACTACCAGTCATGCTTTGAGCCTTTCATCTTTTACAAAAGGAGATTCATCAAACATTGCATCTTTTTCCATGATGATTATGCTGGTAGTAGGATCCCATAGTCTGCATCCCTGAACATCATCACCATATCAAAGATCTACCTGTTTGATCTGGGTCTTACTTAGAATGTTGATAAAAACATAAGCATCACAACCAAATAATTTCACATTTGAGTAATCACCAGATGACCTATTCATACCTCTTCCAAAATATTGCAGTCTTTTGCAACTGATGGTGATCGAGTTACCATATAGCATAATCACTTCTATCAACAACTATTGTTGCAACTTGGCATTACTGAACATGCCTATTCAATCCCATCTTCCTTGCAATACTTTCCAAGTTCCATGGATATGCACCTACCTTCATCATATATTCTCAAACACTTGATTGACCCGCTAACACATCAGCCTTTCTACAGACCCACCTTTATAACCTGGACACATTGATCCACCTCGAACTTTGCATTTGAACAACTTTGACCAAATCCGGTCAAGCCAACCCAAGTGAACCTTTGTCGCTCACCTCCAGGGACTTCACACTGGAGTCTCAGTGCTCCACCTTAACATGAACATTCCCTTAAACAATCCAGACAAGCCGGACAAGGAAGTTGATCCAGGTGGATATCGATGGCCACCCACCTTTTCCAACTGGTTCAAAACAACTTTCTGGCAATTTTGGTATTTTACTATTTTTAGCAGTTTTTCGGGTCCTAAACTTCCTAAGTTGTTTTGAGGCCCTAAATGACATTTTTGGGGTATGTTG
>JASDQU010244492.1:56104-68665 GCA_032191745.1 Picea mariana
TGAACCTTGATTTTGAGGTGGTTCTGCTAGACAATATCTCTTCTGTTGTATCTCCCAATTTTTGGCCCTTCTGGGTATGAAACTTTATCTTATGTATTTCTCTGATATGTCTTCTCTTCAATTCCACAGGTCTGATCACAATTGGATGTGCCAAGTGGAATTTACGATAACTTCCTCACAACTTGCTGATTTTTGGCCTTTCCAGGAGATCTCACTTGTATAGTGTGCCTTGCACAAAATGATTGATATAAAATTCTGAAACTCACACCCAAAATACTAAATATTTTCCACGATCCAATGCAACCAGTCCCACCCAATTTGGATACTCTGGGAAGAAGTTATGATTGTTTTACCTGGAACACCTTCTTGAGACTAGTCAATAGGACTAGTCAGATACCCTATGTTACACAAGGTGTATCTATAAATTTATGATGACTCAGAATCTAAAATTTTTATCACAGATAGAAAACTAATTTCTATAAGTGGCCCCTGGAGTTCAGGGTTTTAAACGTTACCAAAATTTGTTTATAGCGAAAATGCCTCAATGACTCATTTCAGGATGATTCCATAACCCTTTATTGTACAGGCTATATCTCCGAAAGTATAATGCCTCAAAAGCTTAATTTTGAACCCAACGTACCTTGATCCGTATGCTAAAAACCCTTTAAGCCGTTCCTTCTGAAACGTTGTAGAAAAAAAGTTATAGCGAAAATGCCACGGTGTCTCAGATGTAGCAGCTAAACCCCAAGACCTTGAGCTCTGATACCATATGTTAAGAACCAAACATCAATATAGCATAGAAAAACCTCAAGAAAAGTACTCAACGCCTTGAAAAAGAGATAATATCAGATAATAAGCCTCTTCGAGGGGGAAACCTCCTTTTACCCCACTTAAATGGTCAAGTACAAGATGATTCAAAATGAAAATGTCTCCTTGGTATATATAGGAGACTAGGAGGTTTTAATGNAAATCACAACTAATGGCCTAAAGCCGACATAAGTAAAATAACATTACTAATCTAATATGCCCCAATTAAGTGGTAATGAGCCAATATTAGGGCTTAACACTTATTGGCTAATATTATTTTTTCCTTATAAACTCCGTTACCAAAAGACCAGTTGCACCAAACAGTGTGAGATAGAAATCCTGGGTCGTAAGAAAATTCACACCAGGAGCAACCCAGACCCAAAAGCTACAATCCCTGTGTCTGACCCTGAGAAGTTTGTACATAAAAGAAAAGAAAATCTAGTAACCACAGTGTCACGTCCAGACCGATATCTTTCCTTTCCCAAGGACAAAGTGACTAGCCTTGAAGACCTTGAGTTTGATGTGAAATTTGAGCAAGACCTATTCAGAACTAAGTTTGAATCTTGTTTAAGTGAGACCATCTTTGACGAAAAAGAGATTCCAAGATTTGATTTTAGCCACATCTGCTAGGCCTATGGTGATCCCCGCTCAGAACCAACAGTCACTCCAACCCCTCACAAAAACTATGGAAGCCACATTCTCCCCTCTCATACTGCCTACCCAACTACATGATATACCTCATGATTATAACCTAAGGATCAAACTATATGATGTTGAAGGTAACATATCAACTCAGAAGCATCTAGACTAGTTTAATGATTTCATAGAATTGGAAGAGGTGGACTTTGAAGATTTGATAATGAGGCTATTCACATAAAGTTTTGCAGGAGAAGTGAGGAAGTGGTTCAAAGCCCTTCCACCAGATAGTATCATAGATTTTGAAGCCTTTGATACAAACTTCCTTTCAAAATGGGGAGATAAGAAAAATCCCCTTCAGTTGTTGATCCATTACAACAACATGAAGAGATCACCTGACAAAATAGTGCAGGAACTTTCAGCCAGATTTAAGAAGGTCTATAATGTGATTCTTGCTGAGGTAAACCCCCCCCCTAAAGCTGCTCATCTCAGATATGTTGATTCTTTTGAAAGTGACTTTTCTTTATTATTAAGAGAATGAAGATCTGCAACATTGGATGATATGATGACTGATGCCATAGAAGTTGAAGTGAACCTAATGGCTTCAGAGAAGATGAAAACTAATTCTGGTAGGGACATAAACAAAACTTAGGATAAAGCACATCCTTCAATGTCACAAACACCAGAAGAAAGGTTTGAAGCAATGATGAGAAACATGGAGAGAATGATGGAAAGGATGACTCTGGGTAATAGGTCTAACCCCAGAAAACAGGATGATGGTCCACCCAGAAATCCGTGGATACCAAAGATCCCCCAAATTAGACAAAGAGAGAAAAGGAATCAGGGAAATCAGGGGAACCAAGAAAATCTAGCAGACCAAGCGAATTGGGGAAATCAGGGAGATTAGCAAATAAGGCCTCCTTTTCAAAATAATTACATAGATGAAAATTATGATGGATATTTTGAAGACAACATGAACTACTATGATGATAAAGAAACAAAAGTGTTTTTTACTAAATAAGAACATGACGAATTCATGGATGCAAGTGAGATCTTTTGGAAAGAAAGAGGAAAGGCTGTCAGTAGAAATGAAAGATTACCAGACAAGATTGCAAAATGCCATCCTGCAATTCCAAAGACAATACAACCTTCAAAATAAAAGGGTACCTCCAAATCCTCCAAAGGGAAACCATCCGAAGGGAAACCCCACCAAAGAAGCTCAAAGTAACATACCTTCTTCAAGTTAGCCCAAAAAATATTCCACTGTAAAAGATTCAGCTACAAAAGACTCTACTACAAAGGGTGCTGTGGACAAAGGAAAACAGAAAGAAGAAACAAAGAAGAGAATATTGGAGGCAAGGAAAGAAACGGTCACCAAAGAGGTAGAGAAGACTTCATCCTCTTTTAATTTTGAAAGTGAGATGGATAAGATCAAAATTTCTGTACCATTTAATGAATTAATCAAGAGTAGCGAATATAGAAATCAGATCATCAAGATGCTTAAAACAAAATAGGCTTCTGATACCCTGAACATAGAAGATGATTACCCTGCCATCTTATTTGGACCAAGAGTAGAAGAAAATGGTGATAACGAAGAAGTCCCCCCTTTCTACATTAGCCTAAAAGTCCATGATATGACTCTACACAATGCCATGTTAGATTCAAGGGAATATCATAACCTAATGCCCAAAGTGGTCATGGACCAACTAGGTTTGGACATCACCAGGCCTAATAAAGACTTGTTCTCTTTCGATTCCAGGAAGATGAAATGCCTAAGTCTTATCAAATATCTGGTGGTATCTTTGTCACAAATTCTAGCAAAGAACAAGGCCATGGATGTAGTAGTGGCTGACATCCCTCCCAAATTCGACATGTTGTTGTCAAGATATTAGGCTAAAAAATTAAAAGGAGCCCTCCAGATGGATATGTCATATGCCACCATCCTTGTTTTCGGTCAAGAAAAAATGTTGTTCAGAGAATTTTTGCTCAAATACACGGTCAACAACAAGTCACAGCCTAGCGATCATGTAAGGTAGCTAGAGAGGTAGTGGGAGGGCCCAGAGGGCCCATAGTGATAATAGTAGAGACCATTCAATGTAAGTTGGACTAGGTCCACTATATTATTAAATAAGGTCCACTATGGTAGTTAGATATAATAAATGGGTAGTTATATATAATAAATGTAAGAGGACTTCTTAGAAGGTTCTACTTCTAGAAGATTCCTCCTCTAAAATGTTCTTAGGCGATGGTAGCACTATATAAAGGGTTTCAAGCAATGTAATGAGACATGAAGAGAATTATTTTAGTTGGATATAAGTCTCATTAGGAGGAAGCCGCCTCAAAGAGGCAAGTTAATAGGAGAGGATCCCTTCCATAGTAGGATCCATTGTATGGTGTTTCCCTACCTCAAGGGTTTGATAATAATATAGTGTGGTTTGTTCTATATTGATTTGTGGATATATTGTGTATTTATTTTTTGTGGTGATTTATTTGTAGATCTATTCAGGGTCTTAACAAGTGGTATCAGAGCACTTTCCTTGGCAGATGTTGTGGGCAAATATTTTTTATTTTTGCAAATTCTTTTTTTTCGGAGAAGAAAAAAGAGGGTTGCGGAATTCCAGAAAATTTAGGTATATTTTTGTGAAAAATTTATAGAAACAGGTTGTATATCGGAGTTCCTCTCATAAAAACACCAAAGTTTAAAAAAACATCATTTGAAATGGAGTCCGGGAAGTCAAGATATTGAAGTTTTAAAATCTGCAAATTTTCAGGGTTTTTCTGCGGATGACGGTGCATTTTTTTTAATTTATGTAGCAGATGGAGGCCGAATTTCTCCAAAAAAATTACATATATGATTTACTCTCACAATTTCACCCAATTTCAAAAAACAAATCAGCCGAAATGGAGTCCAGGAAGTGACGTTATGAGCATTTTAAATTCAACAGATTTTTAGAGGTTTTCCAGAAAAAATCATGATTTTTTGCTGTAACTTATTGTTCTATTTTTTGGGTTTTTTCATGATGGCTAAAGGACCAAAGATTTCATAGGGTGATCAGACGGATATTTCATCTCAAACCCTCAAATAATTCTACAAATTATTGAAGCATTCAATTTCCAATTGTATGACACATTTGATGCTAGATTGCATGACCTTACACATGGCCTCAATGATAGTTTTCGTAGTATTCAAGATTCATTGGATAGCATGCAGGAGATATTTCTTATGGAAGACATCAAGGATGAATATAATCAAGAAATATATTCTTGGTATGATTTTGAGGCCGATTGTGATGATTGGTATATGGATAGTTGTCATTTCTGGGATGACAACCACTTTCATATTTTAGTTGATGACTCTAATCCACCTTCTGTAGAGAGCATCAATGTGACAAATTGAGAGCCAATGATTATTACCAGTGTCCATCCTGCATATTCTACAGTTGTATTATTCATTTCAGATTCTTCTATGACCCTTTTTCACTATGTGGATGGATCTTCTTATTTGGATCCACATGACATGTGTCAGTCTTTAGAGCATTATTTTGAGTTGGTTATTGGGTTCTAAAATATTCCACGGGGAGTTCACATGAGCACTTGGACATTGGACCCAGGCTTACAATGGTGGTTGGACTACTTCAGCATGGTGGCTTTCCTTTCTACATGGGACCTTGGCTCTCTAGTCTTCTTCAACATTATGGTCCACAATTATCCATGGGACCCTGGTATATGGTTGTGCATCAAGCGTTGAGGAAAACATTTTCATAAGGGGGATGGAATGCAAGGTAGCTAGAGAGGTAGTCGGAGGGCCCAGAGGGCCTAAAGTGATAATAGTAGAGGTCATTCAATGTAAGGTGGACTAGTTCCACTATGGTGGTTAAATATAATAAATGAGTAAGATATAATAAATGTAAGATGAATTCTTAGAAGGTTCTACTTCTAGAAGATTCCTCCTCTAGAATGTTCTCAGGTGATTGTAGCACTATATAAAGGGTTTCAAACAATGTAATGGAACATGAAGAGAATTATTGTATTTGGAGATAGAGCTCATTAGGAGGAATCCCCCTCAAAGAGGCAAGTGAACATGAGAGGATCCCTTCCATAATAGGATCCATTGTATGGTGTTTCCCTACCTTAAGGGTTTGGTAATAATATAGTGTGGTTTCTTCTATCTTGCTTTGTGGATATATTGTGTATTCAATATTTGTGGTGATTATATTTGTAGATCTATTCAGGTTCTTTACAAATCATCCCATATACTCTGTGGAAACTGAGTTGGGATCTTCTATTTACTTCAATGACCTATGTTGCAAAGAAGAAGAACTAGAAATTGACATTCTCAACAAGGGGAGATCTGATCAATAGATTGAGGAAGACTCAAAATAGCAGGACGAAGCAGAAGATCATACATGGAAGATGAGTTTTTATGGAGCTTCCTGTAGAGAAGGAGCAGGAGTTAGCGTTTGGATCAATCATCCCAAAGGAGACTCTAAATTATGTTCTTATAAGATTGTTTTTGAATGCACAAATAACATGGTTGAATATGAAGCATTAATGTTGGGGTTAAAGGTATTGAAAGAATAGGGTGCCAAAATAATTGTTGTACATGGAGAATCTGAGCTAATTATAAATCAAATCAAAGGCAAATACCAAGAAAAACACCCTAGACTGAGAGCTTATAAAAATATGCTACTAAACCTCCTTGAAAAGTTTCCATAATGTAATCTTTCATCAATTCCAAGAGAACAAAACCATGCCACTGATGCCTTGTCTACTTCAACAGTAGTTTTAAAAGTTCCAATTTTCCCCGAAAAAAACTACAAGGTTGAGTTCAAGTATAGGCCAGCAGTACCAGATAATATGAAGCACTGACAAGTTTTCAAGGATTACAAACAAATAGAAAGTTTCCTCAAGATGGAGAATGAGTTTGAGAATTTGAACATTGATGGTGAATACTGTGATGATGAGGTGGATGCAGCTGCTTTCACAAAGGAAGTGTATTTTTACAATCAGATTACAGGCAGAGATATTTGTTATCACTGAAATTTAGTCTGCAAATGGGTACAGGAATCCAACATCTTCAAACAATTATTAGTTCACCCATGGACCAAAAATGACCATAAAGAATTTACAAAAGGTCCAAAACTATACAAATAGTTATAAAATCATCATGTGCTAAATATATACAGGGATCGCGCGCACGTCTGCCAGTCGAAAATGCTGGAAAAGAGCACATGCGCCCGATGTGCGATTGTGGACGCAAAAATCCATGCACACTTTAGAAAGACACATTTATGATGTTGGTCAGCCTCCCAAGAACTTTTGGTTTAGCTTCCAAGTCTATTTGAAATTCAAATCTTGGAGGAATCTGACTGGGTGGCTGGTCAAAGACCTAAAGGTGCCCTAAACAACCGCTTGTTCACACTAAAATCTGGTTGCATAATACCTCAAAGTTGTGATACAAAAAGAGGCCATGGGTGCACTACATCTTCAAGGAATTCATTTGTATTTTTATGCTGTTGATATTCTCTTGGATGACCCTCTCTCCTCATCAAGAGTATGCTAGCACCATTGCATTTAGCCATTTATATCACTTCTTGAGTGAATCTGCTTTGGATTCTCTTCACCATTTCATTCTAGTTCCTCATTTTGTAAGAAGAGCTCAATATTTGGGGGTCCAAGAGCCCTCCCTGGGAGGAAGAAGGGACCCAAAGGCCCCCCTTTCTCTTTGGTGCTTTCTTTTCAGTAATACAATCCTTTCCATTGGTGACATGAGTCTTGTTTGTTTCTTGTTCTTATGTCCTTATGCACCATAGTTTAATTGTTTTTATCATTCTTAGTTTAATTCTTAGCTTAGTCTTTTATGTTTTCTTCTTCTAACCCTTTCCTTTACTGTTGTCTTGCTTATCTAACCCAACTAAGCTTGTAAGTACCTATGTTTTTCTCACTTAGGTGATGAAAGAGGCACAATAGATTAGTGACTCCACTGAGGGAAAGGTATCAAATTTCTACCCCATTTGGATTATTTTAGCTCTTCTTTTTGTTTAATTAACCTATAGGTACCATAAATGACCCAAGCCAACCTACAGGAAGCCAAATTCAAAGCTGAGTTGAAGGAATTTCACCCAAAATTTTCTTCACGGGCATGTGACAGTTGTGCGGGAGTTTATTACCCCACACTCGCACATCATGTGCACATGCACCAGAATCACTATATTGATCAACGCCTTCTGTGCACTTGTGCCCATCAGTCTCTGTTAGTTCATGCATTGGCACTCAAAGCACCTCTGTCTAGTCTGAGACCCATGCACCTATGCATAAAAATGTACATTGTAAGATTTTTGTGATCTGTGGAGGGCCTATAGCCTTCTTAAATTTGATTCCATGCATGTTTGAATCTTCACTACACTTACATTTCCTCTCCATATAAAGGGATTGGTCAAAACACATAGGCACTTAGGGGTTAAAATCATAACTTTCCCTCTTTTTTGTCGTTTTTCCACATGGATGGCTCACTTTGACTAAAGTTAATTTGGAATCATTCTACATCACATATAAAACTTGCATTGGGACCATAAATTGGATAACAATCGTGGAGTATACTCTTCTCTCACGCTTCAAAGAGATTTTGAGAATCATAAAGAGGTTGTGGGACAATTTCATCTTCCTTAAAAAGACAAAATTTTTAGGAGAGGACAAAATCCCCCTCGGGACTCCTCTTAGTTTATTTTTCGAAACACATCTTAAGATTGTAACGGGCCCATACATGCCCACATGCTACAAAGATAGGATAGTGTTGAAATTTACTTTCTTAGATTAAATCACCAGGGAAGTTTAAAGGTTTTGCAATGGGCCCATACATGCCCACATGTTTACAATCTATGATAGTTTCAAAGATTTCTTAGATTAAATCACATTTAGGGAGTTAAAGGAATAGTAAAGGACCCACATGTACACATGCTAGTTTCCTAGGGACTTTAAAATTTTGAAAGGTTGTACCAACGAAATTTAGTTAATTAGGTAATCAAAGACTTGTAAGGACCAAGCAAAGTCCACACGCAGCAAGGTGACACCTAATTTATTAAAAAAATTTGCACACTTTCAATCATTCACACCCAAAGTCACTTCTCACTCACAAATTTTCCATCTCGAAAATGTGGAGGTCGAAGTAAGTTTCGTCCAAAGGGATTCTGAAACACCTCACCCTTTTCTTGACAAAATTATTCACTCCCACTTAATTTCAACGAGATTGGCTCACACCCCTAATATCTCAAACAACCACATCTAAATTTTTTCTAAAACTCACTATTTTTTCCTCCATAGGAGGTGCCAAAATAAATATTTTAGTCTAGGTAGGATCTCGGGGATAGGCATCCAAATAACTCCCCGTTATCTGGTTCTCACATTTTCAAAACAATAGAAGTTGTCAAATAGAGAACTTTAAATCCTCCAAGTCAAGTGTTCCTAACACCATAAGGCAGGGAGATACTCATGAAGGGTTGAAGGCTGAGGTTCAGTTGTTCTATGCATCCCCCTTTGAGGCACTCACCTCTTGGACAGGATCCAGCCCGTGACCCATTTCTTAGGCCAAAAATCTAAATGCCACACTTTGACTGATGTACCTAGTGACCAAATTTTAGGACATCTACCTAGGTGGCAATTGTGGGTTGTAATTGCACCTTGATTGGATTTTGTGTGGCTATTGGGAAATATCACCAGTTCTTTCAGGACATGCCCCCCTCTACCCCTCATTATAACTAATTGTTTCATCCTTCACTAGTTTCTCTTCCAGTGGCTTCAGACCCCACTGTTGAGTGCTATTGGAAGTTCCAGTGCTATTTGAGAGGAATAATGTTACGTCTTTTAAGACACGAGCATATGTTTTATTTGTTCTCCCATGATGATAAAATTCACCTATCCACATATATGCTTCTTTATCAAAACACTTTATGTATGATACCCTTCTGATTACATCTGATTTGGAAATATATTGTGAAGGTTCAAAAAATTGCAGCAAAGGCTCTTGTTTATTTATTTCTCTCACCACTATTTGCACACATCCACTTAGCTAGTCGGACATCATAGGGGACCCACAGAATCCCCGTTGTTCCAGACGCTTGTTAAATCTCCCTCCTATTCTAGGAGGAGCTCCTAGTCTTTCCATCTCATCAGTTCCACCTTCTCACACCCTCGTGAGTGCCACTATATTGGGAACAACTTTTCTCGATTCCACCTTACTTGGGTCCACTTTCAAAGGTAAGCCATTCACTCACTCTCCTTTACAAGGAAGCGGGGTGCCAACTTCTTCTCAAGGGGGAAGTACAAACCCAACTAGTCCCATCCAAGGGCCAGGTACCCAAAACACTCACATTATGGCTGGAATTAATCTTCCGCCACCACCTGATATGACATACTGGGCTTCCCTCAACATGCAGGATTTGAATGAACTCACCAATGATCCTATATTTCACAACCCCACATGGCCTGCAATGCCTACCAAACTGCCTTCAGACATCCCCGAGTTTGAAGGAAAAGCAGGAGACGATCCCGCCAACCATATCATGACCTTTCACCTATGGTGTTATTCAAATAATATCATGGAAGATTTAGTTTGATTGAGGTTATTTCAATGTATGCTCATTGGCCCATCAACCAAATGGTATGTAGAAGAAAAATATGGGTCCCATTCGACTTTTGAATCAATGGCCAAATCATTTTTAACCTTATTTCAACTACCCATTCTTCATGAAAATGGACTTGAACTACTCTTAGACTTCAAACAAACCTCCTCCACACACATTGTTGACCACATCTACGAATGGAATCGGTGACTTAGTCTCTACAAAGCTAACACTACCCCCCAACAATGTCTCAATTGGTTCCTCAAATCACTTATTTCCCTCCTTGCCAAAGATGTGGCCGCCACCTTCCCCTAGTCTGAAGAAGAAGCCATTAGAAAAACCCAACACTTCAAACTCATTTATGCCCAGTCCGGATACTTATACACGGTACTCCTAGATGCCCCAAGACCCATGCCAATCGACCAAGACAAACTTGGGATGTCTCACTCAGCAGATGGATTGATTGGTAACACTACACAACATAACCCACAACCTCAACAACCACCCATGTATGGCACACCCCAATATCCACCAGAATATGGAGGAATCCCTTATTATCCTCCTCCTCCTTATCAACAACCATACCCTATTTCCCTACCTCCACCCATAAGTGGACCCTCGTTGATACCCCAATACACCCACCTATCCAACCAAGTGCTGGTACTCCCTCTACCTCAGCCTATACCCTAAGCACTAGTGAAAGAACCATGCCTTCCTATGTACCTTATGGATCATTGCCACAACATAATCCATACTTTCCATTTCCTGGCACCCCACAGTCTGTGGATCGACCACTAGGACACCCAAACACTGGGGTTAATTTTATTCAGCCCTCTCCCATTCAACAATATCAAAATTTTGAGTAGTTGAATATGAAAAATACATCCCATCAATCTAATAATGCCAGAAAGAAAGGAAAACACTAGAACAATAATAATCCTGGACCAAGAGGAAACCAAAACCAACCCCAACAGAGCCAATCTATCGGGGGAAACCAGAACAAGGGGAATCATAACCCCCAAGGGGGAAATACAAACAAAATCCAAGGGAAAAATAACAACAATCTTCGGACCAACTTCCCTTCTACCCTTTGTGGTGAGTTTGGTCACTATACACACCATTTCCCCCAAATATTTGACTTTAAACGTATGAAAGAATCTGTATGTAGACCACGTTCCCTACCACTGCCTGCCCCCCAGCAGGCCCCAGCACAATATGTGCAGCAACCACCCCCAGTCGTGTTGCAAAACCCCATCCCACACGAGAGAGTAATGAACACCCAACAAGACATGCATCCTACCCTACCACAGATAGGACAATATCCCAATCTAGGAAATCCTTCCTATCACACAATCCTCCTCATTAGTGAGGAGGAAGTTCTTCTACAAACACACAATCGTCAATACAACACAACCATGAGTCTACTCCCACCACCCTGGGTGCACCCCCAGTTGTAAATGGGCCCCCTTTGATGATTCCTCACCCTAATACTGACCCACCCCTTCGTATTCCTCACATCCCCTTACAAAGGAATGTCCACAACCCTCAGGCTAGGGCATCTCATAATTACAATTTGGTTGATGAGTTGGCACAATCTCATGCTGCGATGTCAGTCTTAGAATTACTTAAAACTTATCTTACTCAACAGAAGTAATTACTTTCATCCCTTGAGGCAGTTGACCCTGCGGATACCTGACTCATCACATTTGATCGAAATCGAGGAGAATCTCGCCTCCCCGCTCTCATTGCTTTTCAAATACCAGTTAAAATCCAAAATTGGTGCATCATTGATGAAGGTGCGTCCACCTATATCATGTCCAAATATGTATGGCAGAAACTTGGTTCCCCCGAACTCATACCATCTTCCATTACCTTAAGATCCTATGATGGAAGACCCTCATCCCCTGAGGGACTCTTCCAAAATGTCCCTGTCGAGCTCAGGGGAAAAATCGTTCTTATTAACATTGAGTTTATTGATGCCCCACTCGACTATAATATCCTATTAGGTCATAGCTACCTGTATGCTATGAAGGTCGTCGCCCCTTCCGTGTTCCAAACCATGATGTTTCCCCATAACAAAAAAATCATTACCATCGATCAAGTATCACATTATGAGCCCAACCTTTCATCCAACATTGATAACATCCTCCCTTTCATCCACACTAATCCCGATGCCTATCCACTCATCGAGATGGGCCCCAGAATCTTCAAAGACCCATCCTTGCTAGGGACATACCACATAGCACCACCGCTCCTCCATCCCTCAACCCAAGTATGTGTCGTATCCTCCAACGGAACGACAACTGAAAAATACTCTCCCTCCCACCGAGGCCTCTTTCATCCTTGACGTCCCACTAGACACATAAATTCTCACTCAAGAACCCCCTAGAACTATCTTAGCTCGACCCATTCCTGATCTTCCCCTCCCCCAGGGCCATATCCCAATCTAGGAAACAATCCCCCAAGCCATTACCCAAATCCCTTTCTTTTACCTCCTACC
>JASDQU010244492.1:69050-89559 GCA_032191745.1 Picea mariana
ATCTCCCAGGACACAAGTAACAAAGGATTGCGGACCAAATTCGCATGCGCCATCTGTTCAAAATATGGCCATTACACACACCATTGTCCAATGTTACCTCAATTCCAGTAGACGCTAACAACCATATGCCAGAGCTTTCAGTAAGGGCCCACCCCAACTCACGTCACCGACATCCATTATGTCACGACCTCAGTCAATGAATGGATGATATGTCCTTGCTCTTTATGCGAATCAATTGATCATTTCACATATCAATATCCTATGATCAATTAATACAGGCATCGTCAATGGGCCCTTATTCAAAATCATACACCCTCTCATCTGGCAGAACCATTGAATACCCTTACCCCATCACTTGATATGGTTCATATCTTTTCACTATAACCTGAGGCACTCCCTACTCCCCCATTGTTCTTCAATGACTTATACAAGGATTTACCCCCAAATCCCCCCAATTCCCCCATTTATTTCCCCATGGAAACTTTACACCCGACTACCATTTTTAACCCTTAGTATCTCAATATTTGGTTTATGTCAAGCAAACCATCACAATCTCCTTGCGTCACTCCCCATGCTTCTTCATCAGCAGAAGACAATCACACGGTAACAGTCACCAATACTACTCTTATGGATCCCTTGTACTCCTAACAATTCCACTGTGACAAGGACATACTCGAGTAATTAACCACCCCGACTGCCCATGGGATGTGCTACACCACATATCACTCTTCCTTTCACAGGAAGCCTTTGTGCCTCCTAACCAACACCCCATATACATAGTCAAAACCAATGATTTTATCCCATCAAGGCATATCGACTGGTTCAACAATCCTATCCCTGCCCCTGATGATTTTGAATAAGGAAATATGGCCAACATTTCCCCCACCATCAAAATCGATATTTCCATAAAAAATGGAGTCGTCAAGGAAATCACTATTGGTGTCGCATGCACTCCTGAAGAAATTACTACCTATAAAGCTCTCTTCCAAAAATACTGGGACATTTTTTCCTGGTCATACATGAAGATTCTTGACCTTGACCCCTCTATTGCCAAACATCGCATCGAAACTTGGCCTGATATCACATAGGTCTACCAAAAACAATGATCGCTACACCCATCCAAAGAAGCAACCATCAAAGATGAGATTGAAAAATTACACGCTACAGGGTTCATTTACCCCATCACCTATATGTCATAGGTTTCCAACCCTGTCCCTATTAACAAAACACAGGGCACTATCCATGTCTGTACAAACTTTCGCGACCTCAACCATGCCTTTCCCAAAGACAACTTTCCAATGCCCTTGATCAACCAAATTATTGATAATTGCGTAGGTCACGAGGCTTTGTCCTTCATGAATGGTTTCTCTGGCTACAACTAAATCCAAATTCACCCCACCGATCAGTACAAAGCCGCATTCACTACCCCTTGGGGCACCTTTGTGTATCATGTCATGCCATTTGGCCTCAATAATGCCGACGCCACTTTCCAGTGGGCCATGACATACTTTTTTCATGACTTGGCTCATATCATCCTCACATATTTAGATGACCTCACCACTTGATCCAAGAAATGCACTCAGCATCTCAATGATCTATGAATCATGTTTCAAAGGTGTCGTCAGTACAATATCCGCTTGAATCCCCTCAAGTGTGTATTTTGTGTAACTGTTGGCTTCCTTCTCAGGTTCATTGTTTCCCAAAGTGGTATTACCATGGATCCCCTCAAATTCCAAGCCATCACATAAATTTCCCCTCCTAGGCATTTATGCCAACTACAGAGCCTACAAGAAAAAGATAACTTTTTAAGGCGCTTTGTCCCAGACTATGCCACTCGAGCACATGGTTTCCTTCACTTATTATGCCATGACATCCCATTCCACTGGTACGAACATGCCCAAAACACTTTAAATGATCTTAAAATGACACTATCCAATGCCCCCGTGATTAGTCCACTTGAATATAATCGCAACTATATCCTCTACATATTAGCCTCAACTATCTCAGTAGTAGGAGTTCTCCTTCAAATAGGGGATTATGACCACGAGCATGTCATTTACTACATTAGTAAAAACCTCTCAGGGACACCCTTGAAATACATTCACGAAGAGAAACTATCCCTTCCAGTCATCCTCGCAGTCCATAAGCTGCACCATTACATTCTACTTCAAACTACCAAAGTCATATCATATTTCATATCCCATTTAGGTACACATGCTCATGTTCAAAATTATCAAATAACTGTTATATGTTCGTTATCTTCAGATATTGTTCACGTCGGGTATTTGTTTTTAATGTGTGCAAGTACTTGGCCCTCACAAATCCATGTAGCCCCTTATTCTATATGCTCGACACTAGCATATATTCATTCCCTTTGAATATCAACTACATCTTCCAGATCCACCCTCTGACATCTACCTATAGGATACTGCCATCCAGCTCTATAGTACTCTCACCTCCGCTGCATTTTTAGTACTGTCACCTGGTAGCACTCTTCCTCACATGAGTTATCCCATTCTAAGTTCCCCTTGAACCTTCGACACTCATGTTACTTTCACCCCCTGGGGATGGGATTCCCAATATTCTTACGCATGTTTGAGAATCGACCACATAATCCTTTTCCTCATATTTCTAGCCTGACCAATGGTCTCCCAGGATATCTCTTCACAATTCTCATTGCACTACATTGTCGCAGTATCATTATCCACCCATTTCATCCAACATCAGTTTTCCCATATTCAAATTCTCCTTCGTTTATTTACCTCATACAGAGACACACCCATGGGTCCCCTCACCCTCCACTAGTTCCCTACACAACTTGTGCCCTCATAGGCCAAGCCATCTTGCACTGGGGCACCCGTTTCTATATTTGTACACTCATATCCAATTATTTATTTATTTGGCAATTGTACAAAGCCTTTGTTTCTAGCATTTACATAGCTTTTTGTCATCACCTTTGGCAACCTTCTTCTTTTTGAAAACACAAACCATTTCACCCTTGGTTGGGGCATTCCTTATCACCCATTCCTATTGGCATTGTCCATAAACTCTGAGTATACCACAAAACACCTACCTCTGCTCTCTGAGTTTGTTCACTTTGTCCTACCTCTGGCACAACTTATCCCACATCTAGTTGTCCCCCTGACACTCAACCTCGTTGTATGGTTTCTGCCACTTCACATATATCCCTAACCAAGGGAAATCCTGAGTCTCCACACATCTATACTTCATCCATGTACGTCCTCAATTCCTGATCTTCTCCAATGGATTTCATGAAGCCCTCTGCTTCTTAGAGTCGTGTCTCCCTTTCTGTCGACATCAACACGGTTGACAAAAGGGAGACAATATCTTGACTCTCATTACCTTTACAATGAAGAGTCTCAAATGACAGAGGGAGAACCACCATTTCTATCTGTTGTCGTTGACCCCCATAACATTCAACTTCAACACTTTCTCATGTTACGGTGGGTCTTACTTTGCTACTATTGCAGTGGTTTTTATATTTTCCAAAGACCTATGAAATTTGTTGGGCCATCAATGCCCGACAAATCATTGATACTTCCTACAAGTGTCATTTCTTACTTTTCAGAGTATTGTTCCTCATCAAAATTGTCCTCTTCTCTTATCAACACGCCCCCGAGGGTGCTACACTCATGTTCACTAACATACCACTTCATCTACTATCTTACACATTTTTTGAGTTACATGACACGAGCATGGGGCATGCTCGCCTCGTTTGTACACAATTTATTTTTCACACCTTCTGAAAGGTTGGATGCCATAGGTTCCCCTCTCCCTCCAACGGGATTGTCTTGATACTCTCACTATCTCTCTTTCTTACAATGGAACTCTTTGTAGAAGAAACATTGATGAATTTTGGCTATATGTATGCTCCTAACCTCATCCATTAGGGGGCATCTGTTATCACTGAAATTTCATCTACAAATGGGTATAGGAATCCAACATCTTCAAACAACTATTAGTTCATCCATGGAACCAAAATGACCACAATCATTTCCAAAAGGCCCAAAACTATTCAAATAGTTATAAAATCAACATGCACTAAAGATATACAGGGAGCGCATGCACATGCGCCAGTTGAAAATGAACACTTTAGAACATCACATTTATAATGTTGGTCGGCCTCCCACCCACTTCTGGTTCATCTTCCAAGTCGATTTGACATCCAAATCTCTGCTGAATCTGGATGGGTGGCTGGTCAAAGACCTAAAGGTGCCCTAAACAACCCCTTGTTCACACTAAAAGATGGATGCATAATACCTCAAAGTTGTGCTATAAAAAGAGGCCATGGGTGCACTACATCTTCAAGGAATTCATTTGTATTGTTATTCTACTAATATTCTCTTGGATTACCCTCTCTCTTCATCAAGAGTATGCTAACACCATTGAATTTATCCATTCATATCACCTCTTGAGTGAATGTGCTTTGGATTCTCTTCACCATTTCATTCTAGTTCCTCATTTTGTAAGAAGAGCTCAATATTTAGGGGTCCAAGAGCCCTCCCTTGGAGGAAGAAGGGACCCAAAGTCCCCCTTTCTATTTGGTGTTTTATTTTCACTAATACAATCCTCTCCATTGGTGACATGTGTCTTGTTTGTTTCTTGTTCTTATGTCCTTATGCACTATATTTTAATTGTTTTTATCATTCTTAGTTTAATTCTTAGCTTAGTCTTTTATGTTTTATTCTTCTAACCCTTTCCTTTACTGTTGTCTTTCTTAGCTAACCCAACTAAGCTTGTAAGTACCTCTTTTTTTCTCACTTAGGTGACAAAAGAGGTGAAACAATATCATTGAACTAAAGAGCAACATTATTCCTAAAGGTCTGGTCCCATTGGAGAAACTCTTTGATAATAATGATGTGGCCAAAAGTCCAAAGATTACAGTAAATGAAGGGGATGTAGAATATTGAAATATTGGGACCTCAAAGGATCAAAATATCATTAATTTGTCCAAAAATATTATCCCTGAAGTCAAGGAGAGCTACGTAAAATTGATGAAATAATTCCCTGATGTTTTTCCCTGGAGATATAATGATCTGAAATTCTATGACACAAGTATAATTCAACATGTTATCCAAATCAAAGAACATCACAAGCCATTCAAACATAAATTGAGAAGAATAAATCCTTTGTTGCTACCCCTGATTGAGAAATAAGTATAGAAGCAATTTGGAGCCAAAATCATAGTGTCCTTGAGATTTTCCAAATGGGTGGAAAATCTTGTGCTAGTCAGAAAGAAGAGTCAAGAAATCCGGTTGTGTGTGGATTTTAGGAATCTGAACAAAGTATCTCAAGTAAAAGATCATTACCCATTGCCTACTATGGATCATATTTTACATAAGGTGGTGGGTTCTCAGAAGATGTCAATGTTATATGTCTTCTCAGGATACAATTAGATTATGGTGCACCCTGACGATTAGGAAAATACGACATTTACCACACCATGGGGTACATTTATGTATGCCAAGATCCATTTTGGGATTATGAATGCAGGGGTGACATTTCAAAGAGTTATGGATATAGCTTTTGCTGATGAAAAATATAAATTCATTGTTATCTACCTTGATGACATCACTGTGTATTCTGCCTCAAATGAAGAACAACTCAAGCATCTTAGAAGGGTGTTTAAAAAATGTAGAAAGTTTGGAATATCGTTGAATCCTAAGAAGTCAAATTTCACCATGGAAGAAGGAAAGTTGTTGGATCACATTATTTTGAAAGAAGGGATAAAGGTAGATCCCAACAGAGTTGAGGGAATCCTAAAAATTAGCATACCTATAAGTAAAAAAGAGGTTCAATCTTTTATTGGGGAAAGTAAATTTTCTGAGAAGGTTTATCCCAAATTTGGCTGAAATCATAAAACACATCACAAACATGCTCAAGAATGGAAATGAAATAAAGTGGGTTCCTGAAGAAAGAAAACCCTTTGAAGACATCAAAGTGGCATTGACCAAGGCTCCAGTACTTGCAAGTCCTAATTTTGACAAGGATTTCATATTGTTCTCTTTTGCCTTAGGAACACACAATTGTTGGTCTTTTACTCCAAAACAATGACCATAATTTTGAGAAACTGCATAGCATATTACAATAAGACATTGAGGGATTCCTTTGAAATATGACATCATGGAGAAGCAAGCATATTCTCTGGTCAAAGCCTTGAAAGAATTCATAAGTTACATGCTACATTCTCATACTACTGCTTATGTACCCAGAAGCTCAGTGAAAGACATCCTGACCTAGCCTGATCCTGAAGGAAATAGGGGAAAATGGATAGCAGTGCTATTAGAATATGACCTGGAAATCAAACCTACCAAGTTGGTCAAGGGATAGGGGTTGGAAAAGCTTATGGCAAAGACAAATTGTGAAATTTTATGAATAAAATTCACTGCAGAGCTGTAAGATAGTACAACATAAGAGGAAAAGGAGACTCCACAAATATCCCAAAAATTTCTTGACTTTGCATGGTATGCATATATCATTTTTGTGTTGCAAAATTTGTAGGCTCCTCCTAAATTTAGTAAAACAAAAGTCAGATTCTTGAAACTGAAGGCAACAATTTTTTTATATTGAATGAATCGCTATATTGGAAAGATCCAGGGGGGATTTTATTGAGTTTTTTTATATAAGAAGAAGCATAAAAAACCATCAGAGAGTTCCATAAGGGTGACTTTGGAGGTCATCATTATTGGAAGACAACTATGAATAATATTTTGAGGGATAGGTTCTATTGGCCCAATGTTTTTCCGGATGTTTATAAAGAGGTTTCAAAATTCCATGAATGTCAAATTTTTGATGGAAAAGGAAAATTTCAACCTTTTCCTTTGAATCCCATTTCTGTTGAAGCTCCTTTCAGACAGTGGGGTCTTGATTTTATAGGAGAAATACATCCACAATCCTCAGCCGAACACAGGTGGATTATGATAACAATAGATTATTTCACTAAGTAGATTGAGACATTTTCCACCTAGCAGACAACATATGATATTATCATCTAGTTTTTAGAAGAAAATGTTTTGTCTAGGTTTGGGTGCCCATCTAAGATCATAACAGACATTGCAACAACTTTCATATCCAAGAAAATAGAAAAATTTTGCAATGATTACAATATCACCCTTGGTCATTTATACTACCCTCAAGGTAATGGATTGGTTGAGTCTTCGAATAAAATCTTAGTCAGAATCATCAAAAAACTATTGCAAGAGAATAAAAAGGCATGGCACAAAAAGCTCATCTACACACCGTGGGCTGACATGATATCCACAAAAAGATCCATTTCCATGTCTCCTTTCCAGATCGTCTATGGCACTGAAGCTATTTTTCCTACTACATTGGGGTTGACAGTAATGACACTGTTGCAGGAGAAAGATGTAGAGGCAGATGCCACACAAATAAGGAAGGATGAACTCATCATTGTACAACAAACCAGAGAAACAACTTTCGAGAATACTCAACTGTGCCAATACAAGATCAAATAGGATTTCGACAGACATACCAAGGTGGATGACTTCGAACCAGGATACTTGGTACTAAAATGGGATGACAGAAAAGAAGATAAGGGAAAACATGGGAAATTTGATCACCTATGGCTGGGCCCATTCAAAATTGCAGCATACCGTGGGAGCAATGCTTAGTTATTATAGGATAGTAATGGAGAACTCATTGGAGTAGGTCCTGTGAATGGTAGGCTCCTCAAGAATACCATTGTTTGAACAATCATCACCCCTCCCATTCATTGTAACATAGTCATTTTTATGTTTTCGCATAAAGAAGTTGGAATAAAAGGAGCATAGTTGAAATCCGAGGTGAAGTCCCTAAGCTATGCTGGGTCGATTTTTATTTTTTGAATAAATATCACTGAATTCATATTTCATGAATAAATCAAAGCCCAATGGATAAACACTAGGTCTACGGTTCTTTGCTACCTCGTGGGGAGGATAACATCCCCATTTGGAGCCTATGCTATCACTATAGGAAAGGAACTAAAGAAGTGTAGAGATATGATGTGATTTGAAGGACTGGGCTACATCTAGAGAAAAAGGGTCAATATAGTGGAGGTGTGAAAGGTGGGGCTTGGTGGACCATAGATCTTGAAGTGGCTCAGATCAATGGCCAAAAACCATACTAGGCAATGAAATAGCATGAGGTTTAATTAGGTGAGAGAAGGCCGAAGAAAATACTATTGTTTTGGTGAGTTACCACGTGGCACCATCACAGACATATCGGGGTGAAACGAAGTCTACTCAAAACCATTTTTTCCAACTCCCGATATCAGAAGTTGATAGGACCCAACAAACCATAGATTTTGAAGTGGCCAAGATCGATGGCCAATACACATATAAGGAAATGAAGTAGCATAGAGGATAATTGTTCAAGGGAGGACTGGCGTAAATACCATGGTTTCATTTCTCAGACACGCGACGCCATCATAGTCATATCAGGGTGAAAAGTGGTGTACTCAAGATCATTTTTTCCATCCCTTGATATCAAAAAATGCATATAAATGGAGAGCCCTTGATCATTATTTTATGATACTAAAGCTCAATAGTTAACCAACTCCAAGAATTCTCCATCGATTTATAGGTATTTTTCATCATGGCCACTAACCCTGTCATTTTATCCATGAAATAACAAGACTTTGCCTCTAAAGAAGAAACCCTAATTGATAGGGATTCAGACATATTTGACACATAAATAACAGTCCCGCCCATTTCCGCGTCGAGATAAAATTTTCTAGACAATGTTGGAAAACAGATACCCTTCCTTGAAGCGACCCAAGCCTCCATTACCCCTTACGCCGTAGAAGTCATTTTCCCTTTCCCAAAGTTCGTAAGCTAGTGTGTGGAACAATATTCATAGGAAGAAAAGGTCATTTTGAATAAGTTAGGGTCAGAGGTTTTATGAAAAATAGATAGTCTGTTAATTTGACACACCCTCAGTATACCAGAGTCTTCCACCACAGTGTCAAAGCCCTTCGAGGAAGAGAAAATGATCATAGTCTACCGAGAATTCCCCCCTGAAGTAAAATCCTTATTTCTACAAACCATTGTTAAACCTAAACACCATTCTGAAAGTTATTCATTACATTTCAATGTAAGCATCATGATTAATGAGGTCCAGTGGGCTTGTTCCCTACTTAGTCAAATTTTAGGGTTGGATAATGACAAGTTTGTAGTAGAAGTCATGTTGGGTTATATGTTGACCTTTTTTATGTCAAAGTCTAATTAGTCAGTTTGTATCAATTTTGAAAAGTTCATCATTGATAATATGCATCGACAACTGGTAAATTTCAATTCACTGAGACACTTCAAATACTACACGTGCTTGTTGAGAATGTTCCTGGAATTGAATAAGACCAAATTCCCAAAAGATGCATTCATATCGACTAAATGAAAAAGGATCACCATGCTTATTTTCATCAACAAGATCATTTCCAATGTGTATAGTCTCATCTTCAGCACAGACTTGCCAAGGGTTTTGGAAGAAATGAAAAGGTCTTTACAACTAAATCTAGAGAATAGGGTGGGAGATTGGATGATGTTCATGCATTCCACTGTAATTTGGGTGTATGGTTATCAAGAAGGACCTCATATTTATCCTGTCTTCCTGAATCCCATATTTCTTTCCCTAGAGTTCACTAGACATAGGATTATTTCAGAGACAAAGAATTTTCTGAAAAATGCACAAGGCATCTAATTTAAAATTTCCTTTCGTGATAGGACCTTTTGTGGTAAAAGATAGGTCTTGTCTGCCTCAAATCCAATCCACACTTAGTGGATTTGGGTTTACATTGTTACAATGTCGGAGATATGACCCACACCAGATCATATCTAAAAGAAGGTTGTCGAGTAGGCAAGGCCCCTACGATCATGAAAAAGTTGAAGGATTTGATAAATTAGAAAATTTGGAAACATGTGCAGACATGGAAGTCACTTTGAAACCTGATTACACACAACAAAGAGGGTCAACCACTCAGCAGACCTAGACACAAAAAAATTCCCCAAGATTGATTTTCAAACCTCCAAATATGAGTGTTTATAACAAGAGGAGTAGGTCAGAGGCACTAGGTGCCAGTAATCCGCAAAATATTCTCAAGAAAATGAAAATCACACCATCATCTCATATAGTATACCTAGAAGAAGAATAACCGAAATAGAAAATGAGCATGGAGATGGTGGAAATTGTAACCAAGAACGAAGAGGCTGGTACATGAAGCATGCCACAGAGTGAAAGCAGCTCTAGAGTTTTTTAGTAGCAAGAAACATGTATTTGGAAAGACCCCTGGGGAATTATACCAATCCAAAGAAGACTTAATGAATCAATATGATGTGAAGGGAAGTATGGCCAATAGTGAAATACGAGACTTGTTTCCCTACGTAGAGAATATCTCCCAGGATAAGGCTTCATTGTTTTCAGTTAGGGATGTGTAAAGAAATACATTTAACATAGCAATATTAGATGATGATAAAGTGTCTGAAATTAGGATTCATTATGAAAATATTGGTGCCCTAGACAAAGTAAATTTCCACAGGAATTCTAGTGACATGCTATATTCAGAATACCTAGGTTTGAGTCTGAGGGTTTCAAGATTGACAACACATGCACTAAAATTGGATGGATAATTGAAGCAGGAGAAAGAATTCAGCAAGGCCTGATAGACACAGGTCAAAATATTGGAATCTGAAGGCCCTCAAGGGGTAAAGGCTTATTTAGATGAGAAAGAGAAGATGATCCAAAGAATAAAAAAGAAGCTGAAGATGTCCACCATAGAACATCCACAGACAACAAAGCTAGCTACTTTAGAGCAAGAAAAGGAGACATTCATACAAGAAGCACTAAATTACAAAGATAGAGTGTTGCAGCTGGAAAAAGAGAAAGAAAATTGGTCACAAGGAGAGGTAGCAACATCAGATATGGTTGTCATTGTACGTTCTAATACAGAACCTAGATCAAGAATTTATGGATTTGTTCAGGTTATGTGCCATGTAAACTTGAAGACAGTGGAGATCAAGAACCTTAAGGAGGTCATAGAAAAGCTACAACAAGAGATGAAAATGAAGGAAGAAAGGATGGCCCAATTTCAAAAGGATAATCAAGATTTTCATGAGAGGGTGAACAAATTGAGAATGAGGTTGAAGGGTAAAGGAATTTTGCAAGGAGATAAACATGTAATCTGGGATGTTGTTTCTGATGAAGCTACTAAGTTCAGGTTTTACCTAAATTTTACAAATGACAAAGACATCATGGCTGTCACTGCCTAAACCAAATGTATTATTGTTAATGAGACACTAGCAAAAAAGGCCTCGAAATGGGCCCAAAAAACTATTAACTTGTTGAATTATGTTCCCACTGCTGATCTTCAGACCATTGGGGTAAAGGAAAGAACTGTACTAATCATTTGGGCTAGGATGATCATTGCTAAACATAATTTCCTCAAATCGGTTCAAACCAAAGCTGTGTAAATGGAGCAGAGCATACAAGAGTTCAAAGATACATTTGAACAATTGTTTATCAAGGGACTCCCACCATTTTGGGATGATAAAGGGAAATTATACAATCAAGAGGAATACAATTCTCTCCTCACTCTGTGCAAAATGTATCATTCAAAACTTGAAGGAAAGGAAGAGAACCCGAAGGGGCCCATCTTGGTAGAATATTTGGCTGTAGACTTTGAGATTTTGAATCAGTTCAAGACAATGAAGATTGGATTTCCAATTATGTCTTGCACTACCTGCATTGACTTGGAGATTGTGATAAAGGAGATGATGGATTACGATATTCCTTCTGACTCATAGTGGAAGGCGATCATACGATTAGGAAAGATGAAATGTAGTTTTCCAGGAACCAGTAAGTAACTTCCAGGTGTCACCAAACTGGCAAATTCGAAAGGAGATCTGAGAAGGAAAGATGGCACAAAGGAAGTTGAGCAGTCAGAGAGATCCATCCCTAGTCTATGCAACTTTTTTTGTTTAATCATTGTAAATTGGTTCATATGTCGATACTATCAGATTAAATTATTATAGTCAGTTTTAGAATCTGAAATGTTTCAGTTTCAACCATTGAAATTGAATTGTATAAGTACTAGAAATTTTGAATGAATTAATGTTGGAATAAGTGCAAGGGCACCCTTCTGTTGCTTCTAAACTCTATTGTAATTTTCTGGAGCTGAATTGAATATACATGTAGAATATTTTGAAGTCTCTATGAAAATATTCTAATGGTGGTGATATGAGTTTGGTCTTCTCTCATCATATGTATTTCCTGTGATTATTGTTTTCCATTTTCACTATCTTCTATTTAGATTGGATAGTTAAAAGCTCGGAATTAATCTTGTGATGATCTCGTCTTAAGAAATTTAGACTGTGTGAATTTTGATTCAACACCCTCTGCCTCAATAGGTTCTGTGTGACCTCCTAGTCTTAGGATCATTCTGATTTCTCCTCAAGTCGAAGCGACTCCTTTAGTTCCCTGTTGGAACCTTAAATGAATCAGATCCACAGCTCCTTTACGAAAACTCCACTTGCACAAGCAATGCACTAGGCGTGAGTATTCACCTCCACACGACCACTAGAAATGACCGCGACCCTTTCTGAAAAGGGATTTCGGATTTCACAATTTTGGGAGTTCTGATGTCGAGTTTCTTGACCCTTCGATTCCCCGAACTCCGAAATGTTGAAATGCTGAAATTGTAGTCTATGCGATTGCGTCCTCCATGACCACAACCCTTATCCACATCCACATCGCATTTCATGACTTCGAGATTTCTAACACCAAGTGCCTCAGCTCCTTGTCCTCAAAACTTCTAGAAAGCTGAACCCCGAACTTATGAAATGTATGACCGTAGTCCCACTCCAACAATACATCACTTTCAGGACTTCGGGGTTTCCAACGCTGAAGTGCCCGATTTTATGTCCTCGAGATGGTCGAAAAGATGAATCCTGAAATGATGAAATGGCTGACCCTGTTCCGTATCCCGATTCTATTCCTCCATCTTCTTTCGAGTTTTCACATTTCAAGACTTCCCGATCTCGACTACAACAACTCCATGACCCTTCGAGCTCCCGGTATCCAAAATACCGAACTACCGAACCCTAAAACACCGGTCTTCCACTCCAAACTAGGATCAATGGCTCATAGCCTCTCCTGATCCGAAGGCTTGTGTCTTTTCAAGATTTCACAGGTCAAGAGTTCCAAACTCTTACTCTTTGCATTCCTGGTAGCCAAAATGCCGAAATCCTCCTTTCGGGAATTTCCCTAAAACCTTGACCACTCACCACGTGTCCTCCTATTGGACAGTTACAATCCTTTCGAGATTTCATGGGTCAAGAGTCCCAACTCTTTCCCTTTGTATCTCCCAGTAGCCAAAATGATGAAATAGGGCTTTCATTCCCTTCTTCACATATGAAGGTTAAACCTCGTGCAGCTTCTCCTAGATCCAATGGCTATTGATCCATGTGCCTAGATCTGACGGCCCATATCTCTTTCTCTTGCGCACTCTCCTCTTGCTTGCATGGACATAGATTCAACGGTCTAGATCTCATCCTCTCCAGCCGATATAACGAAAACTGTGCTCCCTCCTAAGCTTGCGCTTCTTCCTGAACTTGGAAGACTTCAAACGCTTCAAAGGTCTGAGCCTTTTCTCCTGCTATTAAGCCTGTATACTTGGGCTCCTGCCTGTGTTCTAAGGATGCTGTCCTTCCTGAGATTTGTTGACTATGAAACCTTGAAGGGTTCCTTGACTTCTACACTCCTCTTAGTTATTTCCCTATGCGCAAAGGCACTTTTCCTCCTGAGATTTTGAACTTGAGACAAGTTCACTCTGAGTGCACTCCTTGTGCTTTCTTTGCTCGATGTACTCCTTACAGAAATTCTCCACACAACTGTGTTATCCTGCTCAAACCTCTAATTGTCTCTGCCCCTTTCTCTCTTTGAAAGGATATAAGTGCCCTCTAGAAACTTATGCTCAAGCACTCCTTGCTAAGCCTATAGGGTGTTCAGTAACCCTATGAAGGTCTTCCTCTAGACACTTCTTCTCCTTTCTGAACTCAAAAAGAGTTCTTTCTTTGCACACCTACACAAACTCCATGCCCTCCTAGCAGAGTTTTCTAGAATCCTCAATGATTATGGCTTCTTTCCAAACTTGAAATAGAGTTCTTCTCCTAATGCATCCTGTTCATTTTCTCAATGCTCTCTTGGCAGAGCCTTATAGAATTCTCAGAAATTATGTCTTCTCTGTGCCTTCAATGCACCTACTCAATGCCCTCCTGGCATAGTTTCTACATAATCCCTCAATGATTCTGGTTTGTCCTATGCTCTCTTCTACACAGTCTTACCTCCAAGGTATTCAACAACCTTGAGGATTCTCCTTGAGTCAGTGACTTCAACTGGTGCACCCTCCTAGCACGTCTTTGTCTGAATCCACAGAATTGATAAGTGCACTCCTTGCACAGGCTTACAGAACGCACAATATTCTGTCATGCAACCTTTTGCATGAAGTCTCAGAGAACCCAAACCTGGAATCAAAGAACTCACAGAAATTAATTTCTATCTATCCCTGCAAATGCATACCTAACATAAATCTACATCATATCATCAACACATAAAGACATTCATTTATAAACACATAATCATTGCAGGAAAAACTTCTCTTGTTTATGTTAACTCAGGAATGCCTGATTACAATGTGTTTGAGTGCAGACTGCAATAGAGTCTCGGCTCTTCTCTTCTCTTCTAAAAGCTTCTCTACTCTTTCTCTCTATTGACTAATTTCCTACAGATACAAAGGCTCCTTTTACAAAAGGGGGCTCCATGAGCTCTTCCCTCCAAGCTACCTACTCTTATTAATTTACATTCAATTATATTGAATGGTTATCTAGTCCGAATTGGATCTAGATCTCATCCTTACAACCATTTAAGTCAACATTTTCTAAATCCTGTGCATATGCATGGATTTTTGTCTCTACCAGCCTTAGAAACATTTAATACAATTTCAAAATTTGAAAGTCGAGAAGGTTGCACCTCTTTCTCATATCGAATGCATGCTTTTATGTGTTGGCTGGCTAGTGCGTAGTTGGCTTTGGAGTGATGCTCCTACATCATGATCCTCTGCTTTGAAAAATTCATGTGCTCCTACTCATGAGCTTCCAAACATCGCTGT
Source organism: Picea mariana (assembly GCA_032191745.1). NCBI lineage: Eukaryota > Viridiplantae > Streptophyta > Pinopsida > Pinales > Pinaceae > Picea > Picea mariana. The sequence goes on from JASDQU010244492.1 coordinate 84,226, forward strand.
TGAAATTTTCTTGGATCCCAAACAATTCTTTGGAGCTGTCCATCTGCTCCATCTCTTTGTTGCTGTTGCTTCCTTGCTGCTCTTGTAGGTCCCTTGTTTTTCAACTTCTCATTTCTGACCACTTCCTCTGCTGACTTCAACATCAGCCTTCTATTTTCCTCAATTATCTCATCCAGATGCTCCAATGGCTGGTTCTTCTTTTGCAGCCTGCTCCACTGCACTTCTTCCCTGCAAATGGGTAGATCAGCTAGATCCCCCATGCCATCTTTTTCCTCTTTTGTGGCACTAGCTGGCCACACTACTGTAGACTCCTATTATGCAGTTTCATCATTGATTCTCTTCTCATATTTCTCTTCCGACAAATTGACTATCAGCTCACTTGCTGGCATATCTCCAGCTTCCTCCACCTGCTCCTCAGACTGAAATTCTCCTTCATCTACCACTGCATGCCTCTGCACCGCAGTTATCATCTATTCAACTCCCTGGATGAAATTTCTGAGCGATTCCTTGGAATTATCCTCTACTAACATCTGCATGACTGTCTACTCATGGAAGTCATCTACTGGCTCTGGATAGTTCAACCAATCCTCCAACATCTCCAACTCCTTCTCCCATAGAGTGAGCATACTATCTGCATGCTCTTCTTCTTCCCTTACTGTCAGCTTCAGTGCTAGAGTTGTCTCCCCTTTAGCTTCCTGGATGAAAATTCTAATCCATTCTTCTGAATACTCCTTTTCCTCTGCTTGGGAAGCCTCTAATATCTACTCCATCTCTTTCTCCATGACAGTCTCTGCTATCTTTTTGTCTTGTGTTGCTACCTCGATAACACACATGCTAGCCTCAATTGGGCTATATGGTAAGAATACCTTTATCCCTCCAATCATCATAATTATCTTTTGATCTTCCTTCTCTATCATCTCCTCTCGCTGATCCGAACTTACCTCTGAGTTCATGAGACTATTATATAGTCCCATCTGCTCTCCCTTGCCCACCTGGCAACATGGGATTTTCTACTACCCACCTGGAAGTATATGAGATCAATCGATCCCATCTCCATCAACACTCCCTGCTGACATGAACTCACTTCTGAGCTCCCGATACTTTCAAACAGTCCCACTTCTTTTCCCCTGCCCACTTGGCAATTTGAGATTTCCTCTTTGCCCTCATGGTAGTCTCTAAGATCTTCCAACGATCTCATCTCATTGCCCTCCCAGTAGCCTAATTTTTCTGTTCTTCCCTCCTGGAAGTCTTTGAGATCATCCTATGACCTCTTCTTAGTGCCCTCTTGGCAAATTGAAAATTCCCCACTACTCCCCTGGCAGTCTCTGCGATCTTCCAGTTATCTCTTCTCCTCATCATCAATAAGATTTCTCCCAGCTTCTAGCTCACAGATGTGAACCACTTCCTATTCATCCTTGAGGCTTTCAACATGCTTCATCCATGATTTCAACCATCTTCGTTGTCTTCTAGCCAACAATTCCTTGACTGGCCAATTTTCTTTCCTCCTCAGAGGCCATTCATACACCCATCGCGATTTTACATCCTGTTTCATTCAAAATGCAAGCTCCTCCATCCTTGCTCTTATCTCAGTGAGTTCTTTGTCCATCTCATCCTCTCTCTTTTGTTGGTGGTTCTTCTTTCCACCATGTCCATGGCCTTCAAAAACCATTTTCCTGTTTCTGTTTTCCCTCCTAGCAAACTTGTTGTTGTCACTCTGCAATCATGAGTGCTTCCAGCCTTTTCTTATAGTCGACCTCACTGTCTATTTGTTGTTGTGTCCTGCAACAATATCTTCAATCCTCTTCATATGAAATATACAAATGAAGTCCTACTCTGATACCACTCAGATGCATATTAGAATACTCCTTTTCCTTTTCCTTCTGCCTCCTTCCACCTGTCATATACAAACATAAAGTGGTCGTGATACCACTCTGATGCAACACCCCCTACCTCAGTAGGTTCTGCCCAACCTCCTGGTCTTATGATCATTCTGATTTCTTCTCAAGCTAAAGCAGCTCCTTTAGTTCCCTCCTGGAACCTTCAACGAATCATATCCATAGGTCCTTTACGAAAACTCCACCTGCACAATCAATGCACTAGGCGTGGTTCTTCACCTCCACATTGCCACTAGACATGACCATGACCCTTTACGAAAAGGGATTTCAGATTTTGCGATTTCAGGAGTTTTGATGTCGAGCTTCTTGACCCTTTGATTCCCCAAACTATGAAATGTCAAAATGCTGAAATTATGGTCTATGCGATTGTGTTCTCCATGACCACAACCCTTATCCACATCCACGTTGCATTTCACGACTTCAAGATTTCTAACACCAAGCACCCCGGCTCCTTGTCCTCTGAACTTCTTGAAAGATGAACCTTGAACTACCAAAATTGATGACCGTAGTCCCACTCCAACAATATGTTTCTTTTGGGACTTCGGGGTTTCCAATGCCAAAGTGCTCAGTTTCTTGTCCTCGAGATGGCTAAAAATCCGAATACTGAAATTATGAAATGGCTGACCCTGTTCCGTAGCCCAACGCTATTCCTCCATCTTCTTTTAGGTTTTTGTGTTTCAGGACTTCATGATCTCGGCTGCAAAAACTCCCTGACCCTTCGAGCTCCCAATATTTGAAATACCAAAGTACCGAACCCCAAAATGCCGGTCTTCCGCTCCAAACTGAGATCAACAACTCATAGCCTCTCTTGATTCAATGAATTGTGTCTTTTTGGGATTTCACAGGTCAAGAGTTGCGAACTCTTACCCTTTTCATTCTCGATATCCAAAATGCTGAAATCCTCCTTTCGAGAATTTTCCCGAGACCTTGACCTCTCGCCACGTGTCCTCCTATTGGATGGTCATGATCCTTTCAGGATTTCATGGATCAAGAGTCCTGACTCTTTCCCTTTGTATCTCTCGATAGCCAAAATGCCAAAATAGGCCTTTCATTCCCTTCTTCACATGCAACAGAGATCCGCGCGCTCAGGAGCAAGTAGACGAAGGATCCATTGACCAAGAGTTGTCCGAAGCGACCAAGATATACAAAATTGAAACCCTGCCTGTTGACGGCGTAGACACGCGACAATGATCTATGCCCTCCGAGGAAAAGCACTTCGAAGAAAACTGAAAGGAGAAGCACCAAAAATCCTAAGACCCGAATTCCAATGTAAATCATGCCCGTCCGCTGGGGAAAGACACACGATATTTGATCTTCAATTATGGACTTATGTCTGACGTTAAACTTCACACAAATTTATAATTCCGAATGCCTAAGGGCCACTAATTTGAACTTCACAAGGGATGTCCATCATTGAAAATTGAACCTACCTATTTGCTTGATTCGATTCCATAATGAATCATTTTAAATGTTGCGCTTTGTGCACATGGCTGCTGCCTGTGTAAGCAATGACTTGTTCGACTTGCTGTGGGCTCGGGAAAACAGAATGACCAATAATTGAAATGAGAATGGTGATGAGTTTTCATCCTTAGAGAAAAGAGGAAAATCTTTGGGCCGAGACTCATTCAGGTAAGACACTAAAGTAAACCAGTTCGTTAAACAAAGAGGAAAAAATGAATTTACCAGTCGAAGGGAAAAAATTTAGGACTTGACCTGTAAAAGAGAGAGAAATGGAACAAGAATACAAACTTAGGTATTAACAACAACCACATCCACATACGACCCTTAACAATCTCATGTGATAAAACATATTACAATTAACTTTTAGCATATATAGAGAATTCTTATTACACCAATACAATTTTAAAAATCATTACTATCTATAATATAGTTATAAAAAACATTCCACAATCTTATATACAATATAGTTATAAAATAAATTCCACAATCTTATCTCACGTTTGATTTTATTTGTGCACATACCTTAAGAATTACACTTCTTAGGATGTATTAAATTAGGTGTTGAATTAACCCAAAAATTATCCATCTTAACCCCAAGTCAAAGGCAAAGATGTAATTAGATAAGTAATATTGTAATTGCATCTAATTTTGTCTCTATCTACAAATTAGTATAGTTTTGGACTCATTTTCAATATTATTGTTATTCATTTAGTAAACATGTTGATGTTAGATTATTAATGATTTAAAAATTATACTTCTAAAAAAAACTAAAAAAACATTATTAATGTTAATCCAAAAAACACTTGTATAAAAAATAATAAAATTAAAATAAATATACAACCATGTTAAAATCAATAAAACCAAACTTTGAAATCAATATAGTTACCATGTAAATTTAATGTATGGCACAAGAGAATGTTAAGAAAGATATAATAAAATATTAAAATTATTCCTTATATCCAGAAGAGAAATTAGGACTTAGCTTTAACTCTACATTATTGGGCTTATGGGTAATTGTGTCCCCCTCCAAATCACTCGATCCCAAAAAGATAATGAAACCAGATAAATGGAATAAATGGGTTATTGAATAATATAATAAATTAATACTTAGAGAGCCACTTGCATTAAAATATAGTGACCCACATCAAGTTGTTTTGGAAAAAAATTATGTTAGAAATATTTTTGCTTTATTTGATGTTGATGTTGATGATGATGATTAACGTCTACTAAGATCTAATTGGTTTATCGTACCTTAAGAGGGTAAGTGATTACTTGTGATTCTTTAGAATTTTGTTTCTGTGCTTGAAAAGAATTAAGAGAAGCTTTACAAAATCACCATACTTTTGTTGTGTTAAGAGGTTAGGAAGGTTGGTAGTGTGATCAATATTTTGAAAATGAAATCTAATATGGGTATAGGATAGACAATCTAAGAGAAAGTGATTTTCATCTTCAACCTTCTTAGTGTCTCAAAGGTGACACACTCTTTCATCCCATGGTGTTTTAGGAATTGACCAATGCCTAGTTTCACTATGGAGCTCATGCAAATTTGTTCTTATCTTAGCAATGCTTATTTTTTTCTTTACACTTGGCAAAGCAGATATATAGTTTTGATATTCTATATTAGGGTTGATTACATCTTTATAATACCTTAATTTTCTTTTTTCCTCTAATTTTTTATCACACCACATTTTTTCCTTAAATTTCGATTTGACCTTTTTTTTAATAGTATTTTTATTTTGCAAAATGGTTTCTTCCATGATTCCTCAATAGTTTAGCCAAGACCGGGCATCTTTATGCCATCCTCGCTTGATTCGATGGTGGTTATGACTTGATTTTGAAGCAATTTTAGGTAGCCTCTTGTCTTCCATGTTGTTTAAATTATTCTTATACATTAGGTATCTAGTCATAACCATTCTCTCAATGAAAAATAAACTTGTTTAATATAAAATTAATATATGGTATTTAAAAAAAACAATAA
>JASDQU010244492.1:89659-103078 GCA_032191745.1 Picea mariana
TATATATACCAAGGAAACATTTTCATTTTGAATCATCTTGTACTTGAACATTTAAGTGGGGTAAAAGGAGGTTGCCCCCTCGAAGAGGCTTATTATCTGATATTATCTCTTTTTCAAGGCGTTGAGTACTTTTCTTGAGGTTTTTCTATGCTATATTGATGTTTGGTTCTTAACAATAAGGTATTTGATCCACTGTCACCCTCAGAGATCAAACTAAGTCTTTAAATTCGTTTTCCCAGGGAAGATTTTTCAATTTCATCCCCGACAACGATGCTAGAATGTTAGCACTCTGTAAATTTTGTCCGGCTAATAGAAAAAAGATAGAGGTAATTGTTTCAACTAGATTTAGAGTTGAGGCACTAGCTTGCTCAACTCAGAGAGGGCTCTTTCGTGTCACTTAATATTTATTTGGAAATAAATGGCTACATTTGCTTTGTTTTGGGGGTTATTTATAAAGTTGTTGGCGAGGAAGAGGAGGAAAACTGAGGGATATGGATTCAAAATTATGAAATTGAATGAAAACAATGACTGGCTCGTAGAACTCTCCAGAGGATAAAGGGTAAATGAGGCAATGAATCTGAGTTTTTAATTTGAGTTTAAGAAGGGTGTAAGAAGAAAGAGAAACAAATAACTGTATCAGAGCATTACTTAAATGAATTTTGAATTAGTTAAGAGGAAATTCACATAGTTTAAATTGCTTAAGACGAGAGCATCACAAGATGAATTCTGATCTTTTAACTATCCAGTCTAAATAGAAGACAGTGAAAATGTAAATAAAGAATTGCAGGAAATACATATGATGAGAGAAGACCAAACTCATATCACCACCATTAGAATCTTTTCATGGAGAGTTCAAAAGATTCTGCATGTATATTCAATTCAACTCCAGAAAATTACAATAGAGTTTAGAAGCAACAAAAATGTTCCCTTGCACTTTTGCCAACATTAATTCATTCAAAAATTATAGTACTTATACAATTCGATTACAATGGCTGAAACCAAAACATTTCGGCTTCTAAAACTGACTAGAATAATTTCAACTGACAGTCTCGGCATATGAATTGATTTACAATGATTAAAGAAAACACATTTCATATACTAGGGACGGATATCTCTAACTGCTTGACTTCCTTTGTGCCATCTATCCTGCTCATATCTTCTGCCTAATTGTCTAGTTTGGTCACACCTAGAAGTTACTTACTAGTTCCTGGAAACCTCCATTTCATCTTGCCTAACCGTACGATCTCCTTCCACTATGAGTCAGAACAAATCTCATAATCCATCATCTTCTTTATCAGAATCTCCAAGTCAATTGTTGGCATAGGGGCAGACCTAGGGTTCAACGCTACAACAACGCACCAACAAAACCCTAACTAACATCCCTTTTGGAAACACCTACGAAGCAGATGAAGTCTCACCCAAGGTAGAGGCAAGGGTGGTTATAGGACTCAGGTGTCTACAACCTTAGCTGGGACACATATCTATGATTATAATACTTGATAGAGAACTTAGCATTGTTAGTTAATCATTACTTAACCAATATCTACTCCACAAAGGAAATAGAGCATCACAGCATTCACCTTGATCTAATGTATCTAAGCACTTAGCATAAAGAAATAGATTAGATCTAGCAGATTCGAGCACTAAGCAAGTTCACATAGGTCAGATATAGCATCCATGGTCATCATAAGAACAAATAACAAATAGATCTATCCATCTATATCAAAGCAATTGATAAGTAAATACATAAACACATCAGAACATCGCACATAGCAGAATAACACAAGATTTATGTGGTTCACCCCCACCCTGGGACTACATCCACCAACTCTTCTTCTTTATTAGCTTCAATCAGTCATCTACTTGCACAGATCCACAAAAACCCTACTCTGCATAGGACAGGATATCTACACACACCTCGCCAGATCCTCCTTCCTCAAACTAGGTATAGCACAAAACCTTTCACAGTCTGTTACAACCACTTTCACTTAGCTCTACAAGTTTCTCACAATATGCACAGAGCATCTACAAACCATACTTTCACTTAGCACTTAGCTTATCATTCTAGCTACTTATATCACCTAGCTATGTATTTATACTTTACAAAATAGGCCTAAAGATGGGTAAACCCATGGGCTGACATTCCCACACCCATTACATAATCCCAAATCCCAAAAAGGACACAAAAAGGGGTCAAAATCCCATTATCTCTGATTCATCTTGCGCTCTGTCTTCAACATGCTATCGAAGTTCCAAAATAGGTAAAACTTGACCAAGGATCTCCCAAAACTTGTTCAAGGGCCTAAAGGCCCCAAAAACTCACTTGTGACTCATCTCGAGTCACTCTAGTCTGACTAGTTCTGCTTCAAACACCTCGAGCTTGGCTCAAGCTGCTTCGAGTTGATGTTGTGCTACGTCCTCCTATTCAGCGAACTCTTGGATGAATGCATCGTTGATTGGTCCCTCTAGACATTGTTCAACTATAGTGACAACATGCTCTAGCTCTTCTCCTTGGCCTTCTACCTATGTAAACAATTGATAGGCCTTATATTTTATAGGTTGGAGCCTCTTAGTTACTTCCATAAATCTTCTATGGATAGTGTGTATTTTCTGTTGGGTGGTCCGTTGCTCTTGGGATCACTTCATTCTTTCCACAACTAACAGGGGCTTCAACTGTGCATGTATCTTTTTGGATTCATACTTCACTTCCTGGAGCTGCGACTCTAGTGTCTTCAGTTATGGGTTCTCCATGAGTTGTTCATAGGTCTGGGCACTGCGATCAGTGAGTTTCTTACATTCTAGGGTAAAATCATTTATCCTTTCAAGTGCACTCCAGGAGGTTGCTTCTCTTTGGTCTCTTACATCTTCTGGGGTCTCAGGTACAGTGCATAGCTCCAAATATGCTATGTGTTGTTGTAGTTGTTGGATGGCTTCTGCGAGATAGTTTACCTGATGTGTAACACGGTCTTATGCCTTGATTTCTAAGACTGTCGCAGAGTGAAGTGCTCTGTTGACCGCTTCTTTTACTTCGAGTTTCCCCATAAGAAACTATTCATTTTCTTGTTGTAGCTTCATTTTTTCTTCATCAAACTTTGCTTGGAAAGCAAGATTTTCTTGTTATGCAGCACTGTGTTTCTCTATGATTACTCCTTGTACTTGTGTCAAAGCCTGGGTGGCTTTATCTATTTCTTCATGTGCTCGTCGAAGGAGAAATTCAACTGTATCGGCTAGGTGGTGGAGTTGGGTTAGCTCATATACCAATTTTGGTTCTCCTGATGCAGTGGAGGCTGCGTCACTAGACTGTAGGGCCTGCTATACTCATCAGAGTTCACTCTCAATTCGATCATACATATCCTCTTGCTTTTCTTCTTGTTTCTTTGCTATTTCTAGTGAATCATCTTACAAGGCTACTATGAGGAAGTAGAATTCATCAGAGGTGAGGATGGTCTGCATCTTGGTCATGGTGGCTTTCAATTTCTTTTGGGACGAAGGTTTTGAAGGTGAAACTTTCCTCTTCTTTAGGGGATCAACCTCGTCTCCTTGATTCTGTTCAACTTCTTTTTCATTCAACTCTTTACCATCACCTCCTCGCTATGGTGATATGGAATCAGTGTTCGCATATGTACTGTCTAATCCTTGGGCCTCTTCGGTCTTCTTTGTCCTACTAGGTCTGGGTGTATCCTATGTTGTTTCTAGGTTGTCAATGTCGGATATCTCCATAGGGTTTGCTAAAATAAGGAGGTTCGTTGACTAGTCCTTAGTGATATCCTCCAATTCCTCCTCCATAAGCTTATAGTAGGATTGAAGTTGTTGCTTGTGTTCTTCGGTGCACGTTGTGATGTAAATAAAGTGTTGATCTACAATTAACTTAATCAAAGGCGTGAACTGGTGTAAAGTGTTCGAAGTCATGCGAGGCTCAAACTGTATGTCTATCCTCAGCTGATTGTAGTAGGTATGAAAAACAACATTTGACTACCACTGTTTATTCATATCACTTGAATACCAAAGGGTAGCGAACTTTGCGACTAGTGGTTCAAAATTCTCGATGTCCAGGAAGGTTGCACCTTTCGGCATATCCCATACAATAAAGGATATAAGGATCAAGATCCATCTGAAATCAAATTCATCTCCTTGATCTTCTTTTTCTCGATAGTCAATTTCCAACTGGTTCACTGGGTACTTCTCCCAGTTCATCTAAAGGCCTTCCACGCACTTCCCTGTGAAGTCGACTAAAAAACCGGTGACTTGGGTAGGTTAGTTCTTTCTTACTAACTTCCTTGCAATCAACTGATAGGTGAGGAACACTGCGCCACTATGGATAGAAGCTACCTTGTAGCCTTGCACTCTGTTCTCGACATCTCCATAAGTGTCCTTGATCTTCTGTTCTAGAGCGCAATCCATGGATTTTCTGGGGAAAAACTCTTGTGGATCAGGTCCTTGCATACTCAACCTTGTGATCTGATTGATCAGTGTCGGATCAACTATTATACATCGGTTTAGCCACAAATAATCACCATGGTAACAAGACAACAATAGCTTGAAACGTTCATTCACCTCCTAGTGTCTTTCAAAGTGTGGAATCTTCATGACGTTCAGCAGGGTGGACTGCGCGAGGTTCATAGTCCACGATTGGGGGATTATCTTTGAATTCTTCCCCTTATTTATGGTCAGGTACATATGTGGGGCAAGCATGTTATAGAATTTTTGATCTCTAAGGTTGAAGTCGTTGAACTTCAATGCTGCAATCTTATCTTGGTCTTCTCGAACTACGTGTATCCCCTTCAGAAGGTACATCGTAACCAAGGTGTATTTGAAATCTCTAGGCAGATTGTCTCGATTTACTGCGTCGCTCAGAGGTGGTATGTAGGGGGGTAATATGGTCGAGATCAATTTGGCATTTTCTAGATCATCCCTGTGCTTGGATCACTTTTCATCTAATGGCTAGGATGGTCCGACTCCGTGATTATTTGATGGAGAGGCTAGAAGTCCTCGCATTGATGATGTTTGTACACCTACAGACATCGACATGACTCTTTCAGTCATGAGGTCGATCATAAATTCTTCAAAAAATTTCTCTACAGTGCTCAAATCGTAACTTAGACACAGTAATGAGATAGAGAGAAAGAGCACAATGATCATTGTGCAAAATGAACTTAGTCTGTGGGTTCAAACTCTTGGTTGGAAAAAGTGTTCTCGGTGCATGGCACAATGGGATAAATAGGTAACTCGGCAATGGATGTCTTATAACAAGTTAGAATCCTTCATTAACTCTGTTCTATCCATTATGACATGGTTCCAACAGTCTAATGGCAAGTTGTCTGACCATAAATGCCTTTCTACTCATTCGGAGCATTGGTCTAATGGTTATAATATACCCAACAACTATATTGCTTTGCCATGGCAAAGTGTCATGTGTTGTTGTTCTGATATCCCGACGAGGCTTCAATTTTGAAAATTTTCCTTCTGTGAGGTTCCCTTTGGAACCTTCTGCAACTTGTCTATCTTAGCTCTCTTCTTACTTAGATTTCTATCCTTCTTCCCAGTGAGCTTCATCTCAGTATGCCTTTTTCCATTTTGATTCTTATCTTCTTTTGGCATAGTTACTTCGCGTTGTTGAGATTCTTTCAAGGGTAATATTCTTTCTTTATCTGGGATAGATATTTTAGTCTTTTGGGTGTCTTCTAGTGTTCTTTCAACTTCAACATCTGGGTCTCTAGTGTTAAATAGCTTCGATCTGTTCTTCTATTCTTCAATCAAGTGTGCGATCCTTCTAGTCGTTAATTCTTTTAACTCTTGCTTATTCTACTCTAAAACTTCCTCTTATTATTTCCTTCTGGCTTGATCTCTTTCAATCTAAGGTTTTTCTAGTAGCATAGTAAATGGGGCGTTGGTCTCAATAAATTTAATAATCTCAAAATCTTCCTATGTTGAAGTTCCGTTGCCATTCATAAGCATCCGGGTGAGATTTCCACATAGGTTTATTATCTTTCCTTTGAATAGTCCTATTCCTCCTAATGAAGGAATCATAGCAGGCCTCCCTATAGCTTCCCAAGTTCTTTCTATTATGATATTCACCTATGTTTCCTCATCTAGAACACAGTCAATGTCGAAGTATCCTATTATTTTATCAAGGCATTCTTTTTCTTTGAAGATCTCTGATAATCTGACATGTTGGTGGTCATCCAGGGTTTCTTTCATCTGTAGAAATACCTTCTCTGATTCTTTCTGGGATTCTGCCATAATTTTAGTTTCTGGATCTTCCTTATGGTTTTCTTGGTTCATATTCATTATTTCAACCTTAGAAATCATTCTCGGGTAATCCAATACTTCATGGTTCATAGCTCTACAAAAAAGACAACTAGGTCTTCTCCCAGGACATTCCTTAGTGAGATGTCCCAGTCTTCTACAACTGTAACAGAGGGTTAATCCTCTCTTTCTTTTAAATGATCCTCGGCCTTTCCTTCACTGTGTGCTAGGATCATGGTAGCTAACCTACAAACATTTATTTCTAGGAGCCTACATACACTTATTAGTCCTAACATTCTTTCTATGCATAGGTATAACATATTTTTCAGTATTATTATCAGATCTACTCATATCAAACCTTGTTTCATCTATTAATGCCCCAGTTTTTAAGCTAGGATAGAATCTATCAAACATACCTAGATCCATATTTTTGAAACAAAAATTTCCACTTATCTTACTTCTACAAAGAACAAATCTTTCAGATCTAGAAATTTTCAATATTCTTACCTTTATCAAAGCACAGAGCTTTCAGATCTTACTTATTTTAATAAACAATTGTCACTTTTACCTTTATTAGAGCACAAAGCTTTCAGATCTTACCTCTTTTCTTCAAATCGGAGTTATTTTCCTCATCACAGAGCTTGTCAAACTAAGTAGAGTACTATGCACTAGAGAAACAGATCTATGCACAGAGATTTCACAATTTCAAGTTGGATATTTTCACAAAGCTTCTTCTTCCTCAGCTCCCAACAATCACAGTTTTAGGTCCTGACAATGGAACCATTTGTTGGCATAGGAGAAGACCCAGGTTTCAATGCTACAATAGTGCACCAACAAAACCCTAACAATCGACCCTTTCGGAAACACCTGCAAAGTAGATGAAGTCTCACCTGAGGTAAAGGAAGGGGTGGTTGAAGGACTCAGGTGTCTGCAACCTTAGCTGAGACAAAGATCTATAATTATAATAATTGATAGAGCACTTAGCACTGTTAGTTCATCATTATTTAACCAATATCCACTCTGCAAAGGAAACAGAGCATAGCAGCATTCACCCTGATCTAATATATCTAAGCACTTAGCATAAAGAAATAGATTAGATCTAGCATATTCAAGCACTAAGCAAGTTCACATAGTTCAGATCTAGCATCCAAGGTCATCATAAGCACAAAGAACAAATAGATCTATCTATCTATATCAAAGAACTTAGTAAGTAAAGAAATAAACACATCAGAACATCGCACATAGAAGAATAACATAGTATTTACGTGGTTCACCCCCACCTTGGGGATACATCCACCAACTCTTCTTCTTTATTATCTTCAATTAGTCATCTACATGCACAGAGCCACAAAAACCCTACTCCGCATAGGATAGGAGATGTGCGTGCACCTCTCTAGATCCTCCTTCCCTGATCTAGGTATAGCACAAAGACTTTCATAGTCTGTTATAACCACTTGCACTTAGCTCTACAAGTTTCTCACAATATGCACAAAGAATCTACAAACCATACTTGCACTTAGCACTTATCTTACCGGCCTGACTACTTATGTCACCTGCCTACTTATTTATACTTTACAAAATAGGCCTAAACATGGGTAAACCCATGGGTCAACACTCCCATACCCGTTACATAATCTCAAATCCCCAAAAGGGGTTGAGATCCCGCGATATTTTCTTCACCTTGTTCTCTGTCTTCAACAGGTTTTCAAAGTCCCAAAATAGTTCAAACTTGACCAAGGATCTCCCAAAACTTGCTCAAGAACCAACATCAATGCAAGTAACATAAGACATATTTGGCAATCCAATATTCACTATCTTGAACTGACTCAAAATCTCAAAGTCTGCAGCCAAATATTCCAACAAATGGGGCCTCTTTAGGTTCTCTTCCATGCCTTCAAATTTTGAATGATCCATTATCCACTGAGGAGAGAAGTGTATTCCTCTTGATTGTATAATTTCCTTTTACCATCCCAAAATGGTGGGAGGCCCTTGATAAACAAGTTTTCAAATGCATCTTTCAACTCTTGTATGCTCTGCTCCATTTGCACAACTTTGGTTTGAACCAATTTGAGCAAATTGTGTTTAGCAGTGATCCTCCTGGCCCAAATGATTAGTGCAGTTCTATCCTTTACCCCAATGGTATGAATATTAGTATTAGGCACATAATTCATCAAGTTAATAACATTATGGGCCCATTTCGAGGAATATTTTTCTAGTGTCTCATTAACAACAGTACATCTTCTTCGGGTAGTGACAACCATGATGTCTTTGTCATTTATAAAATTTAGGTAAACCCTAAAGTTAGCATCTTCTGTAGCAATAACATCCCAGATTACATGTTTAGCTCCTTGCAAAAGTCCTTTACCCTTCAACCTTGTTTTCAATTTGTTCACCCTCTCTTGCAAATCTTGATTATCCTTTTGAAATTGGGCCATCCTTTCTTCCTTCGTTTTCATCTCTTGCTGCATCTTTTCTATGACCTCATTAAGGTTCTTGATATCCCCCATATTCAAGCTTACTTTGGTCATATCCTGAACCAATCCATTAGTGCTTGATCCAAATTCCATATTAGAAGGTACAATGACAGCCATATCTGATGCTACTACAAGTCCTTGTGACCAATTCTCTTTATCTTTTTTCAGATGCAACACTTTAGCTTTGTAATTTAGTGCTTCTTATCTGAATGTCTCATTTTCTTTCTCTAGAGTAGCTAGCTATGTTGTTTGTCGATTTTCTATGGCAGACATCTTCATATTCTTCTTTAGACTTGGGATCATCTTCACTTTCTCATCTAAAGAATCCTTTACCCCTTGAGGGCCTTCAGATTCCAATCGTTTGACCTATGTCTATGAGGCCTTGCTAGATGCTTTCCCTTGCTTCAATTATCCATCCAATTTTAGTGGATGTGTTGTCAATATTGAAACCCTCAGACCCAAACTCAGGTATTTTGAATATAGAATGTCATTGGAATTCTTGTGGAACTTTACTTTGTCTGGGGCACCAATATTTTCATAATGCATCTTGGTTTCGAACACTTTATCATCATCTTCTATTTCTATGTTAAATGTCTTTCTTTCCACATCCCTGACTGAAAGCAGGGAATCCTTATGCTGGGAGATATTCTCTACCTCAGGAAAAAATTCTATTATTTCACTATTGGGCATACTTCCCTTCACAACATACTGATTCATTAAGTCTTCTTTGGATTGGTAGACTGCCCCAGGGGTCTTGCCAAATACATGTTTATTTCTACTAAAAAACCCTGGAGTTGCTTTCACTTTGTGGCATTCTTCTTGTACAAGCCTCTTCTTTCTTGGTTACACTTTCCACCATCTCCATGCTCGTTTTATCTTTAGGTTCTTCTTCCAAGTCTACTATCTGAGATGATGGTGTGATTTTCATTTTCTTGAGAATATTTTGTTGACTACTGGCGCCCAGTGCCTCTAAACTGCTCCTCTTGTTATAAACACTCATCTTTGGAGCTTTGACGATCAGCCTTGGGGATGTTTTTTGTGTCTGGGTTTGTTGAGGGGATGACCCTGTCTGTTGTGTGTGATCAGGTTGCAAATTGACTTCCATGTCTGCACATGTTTCCAAATTTGCTAGTTTATCAAATCCTTCAACTTGCTCATGCTCGTAGGGGCCTTGCCTAATCGAGAACCTTCTTTTAGATATGATGTGGTGCGGTTCATATCTCCTAACTTGTAATTGTGTAAACCCAAATCTACTGAGTTTGGCTTGGATTTGAGGTAGACAAGACCTAGATTTTACCACAAAAGGTCCTATCATGAAAGGAAATTTTAAATTAGATGCCTTATGCGTTTTCAGAAAATGATTTGTCTCTTAAATAATCCTTTGTCTCATGAAGTCTAGGGAAAAGACTCCAGGAGTTAGGAAGACAGGAAAAATATGAGGTCCTTCTTGATAACCATACACCCAAATTATAGTGGAATGCATGAACAACATCCAATCTCCCATCCTTTTCTATGGATTTGGTTGTAAACAGATTTTCATTTCTTCCAAAACCCTTGGCAGGTGCATGTCGAAGATGAGACTATACACCCCGGACATGATCTTGATGATAACAATAAGCATGGTGATCCTTTTGCATTCAGTCAAGATGAATGCAACTTCAGGGAATTCGGTCTTATTCGATTCCAGGAACATTCTCAACAAGTGTGTGTAGTATCTGAAGTGTCTCGGTGAATTCAAATTTACCATCTGTCGATGCATATTATCAGCGATGAACTTGTCAAAATTGATACAGACCAACTGACTAGACTCTAACGTAAAAAGGGTCAACATAATACCCAACATGACTTCTACTACAAACTTGTCGTTATCCAACCCTAAAATTTGACTAAGTAGGGAACAAGCCCACTGGACCTCAATAATCATGATGCTTACATTGATAGGTAACGACTGACTTTCAGAATGGTGTTTAGGTTTAACAATGGCTTGTAGAAATAGGGTTTTTACTTCGTGGGGACATTATCGGTATGTTAGGATCCTATAAATTATAGGAAATCATTGTTTTGACTGATATCTATTTCAGGCATAAAGAGGATTGCTCATGGCGCATAGTGAAAATGAAAAGTTGACAAAAGGCTATCAACACCTCTCCAAATATGTCACGAAATAAATGGTGGCTACATGTTGTGTTCCTGGATCTATTTTGGAAAAGTTCTTCATCAAAGAATGTGATTTAAGAAAGATTATGGTTCAGTTACAAAGCTTCTTTATGATAGGATTTGTTTACGGAAACAAAATTGGTCATTTGTCATATTGGATCCAAATAGGTTCTTGGGCCTTGGTTTTATTTTTAATATCGAATCCTTGTAAGTTCTTGAGGCCTGTGCTTCTTTGCCTTTTTTCTTATTATGAGGAAAAACAGGATCCAAATAGGTTCTTGGGCCTTGGTTTTATTTTTAATATCGAATCCTTGTAAGTTCTTGGGGCCTGTGCTTCTTTGCCTCTTTTCTTATTATGAGGAAAAATAGGCTCTTGGGGGCTTAATATAGAGACATGGCCATTATTTTAAAAATTTAAAAATAAAATCGTTTGAAAATATTTTCTAAAATATATATTGGCATAGAGGAGCCCAAGAGAGGCATAATGTGATCAACGTTTCACAATGCATTGGGGACGTTGGTGTATATCAATACATCAAAACAGTTTTTCGGCTCAAATGTGGGATATATCCCATCGAGCTAATTAAAAAGAGGCACCAAATTTAAACCCTAACACCATGTGCCAAGAGGAAATATGTAGGTGTTGAGGAGAACAGTTCAGAGGTCGGTTGTTATATTGAAGGTGTCAACAACATTCAAGCAATTGTTCAAATTGTTCAGAGTCCATGTCAGAGACAAAGGTGCGTCGAATCATGAGGAGCATTGACGCGATAAGAAAATCATCAAAGCCGAGCTCGAGGGAGTACAGATTTCAAGAATTTGTTTTTGAAACTTTAGATGAGAAGGACGCGTAATGGGAGTGCTCTGAATAAGGGATGGTTCCTGAAATGTTTGAAATGCTTATTGTTCAAATATACAGTCACCATGAAAGTCAAGGGTACCAGAGGTTAAGCTTGCAGGTGTGACCAAATGCCAAATTTCACAGGTTATTGCAGATATTATTTAGGTCACATTACAACGTTGCTCAATACATGCCAAGGCGTAGCAGATTTCAGTCAGGGTGACGCTATATGGTAAGACGGGGAATTGGCACGTCCAGTTGCAAAATCTATGATCAAATGTAATTGGCAGCGCTTGCATTTGAATCTTGCACTCGAATCTAAAGCCCGATCATCTCCTTCTCGAATAAATGGCCCATACGGAGTACCACACCCTCCGCCCTCTAAAACCCGCCTCACGATACCGCGCTCACCTCCACCTCTCCTTTAACTCATCATTCTTTGTATTGTTTGTCCTGCGTCTAAAGTTTTCACAGTTATGACCGAATTGAAACTCATTGACTGCCAATGCCATGATTTAGTTATAAATGCCAACCAAAAACCTTGATCAAATGCTCAAATGATACAAGTGACAGGTATAAAGCCGATTTGCATGGAAGTCGTCAAGCAATAGCAAGAATTCGAAGGAAAGTTTTATACAGAGGTGATAAATGTGTTGAGTAGGGAATTAACAAATCAAGGCAACATGCTTTCCTTATTTTGTAAAAACATAGGAAGGTAAAATTTGTTACATATAGTCTCGAGATTGATGGCGCTATATTGTCTTGATTCTGGTGAGAAAAATCCTTGGACCTATGAAATCATTGGTTACCATGCCTGGCTATCAACAAGATTTATAAAATCTGATGTGCCTATAGAACGCTAAATAAGAGGAGATTGCTCAGCGAAATTATATCTGAACTTTGGGTGCCCAACAATCCAAGCAAACCCCCAAGATGGTCGTATGGATACGATGGAGGATTTGGTCATTATTAATGAGCATCTGAATGATCACATTAAGCATGTCCAGGTAATTAATCGAGAATCAAGTTCAATGGCATTCGCCAGGTGGCAGATAGACATCCCATATTTTATGCAACAAATTTGTTCCAAATATGATTTGAAAGGACATAATTGGCCGAGATCGAATCCCAGGAAGCAATTAACATATTTTCAGGCTGAGAAAGCATCTCGAGCAAAGAGTTATCTGGATAAGCGAGCATCAGTTATTAAAGATCAACATTTAGCCACTGATTTTTATTAAATTCCATATTTCAGGGCATAAATAAAGGGATTTGTCTCCAAAAAACAGCCAGCATTCGAGATATCTTTTGCAACTTTTTCTTTTGGTTTTATATATTTGATTTTATTTCCGGTGAATCAGAACCATTATGGAATTGGTTGTTTTATTATTTTCAGCCTTTGTAAGGAAAATTGGTTTTAATTTCCAGTAGGGAGGAAAACCAGTGATAAATGATGAAGTGGCGAAGTATTCAAACTGTCAAGATTATCTAATATAGAAATCAGTAGGTTATCCAACATTTTCAGATGGACAAACAGAACAAAAGACATATGTGGCAGTAGAGATCCCAAGCTATTAGCATCCGAACAATCAGTCAGAAGATAAGAATAGACCCATTATTGTAGGTTGCAGGAGTTCGACTCACAGGAATCTAATGTGGCCATTAGCTTCTATATATTAGATCAATTTGATGTAAAATGAT
>JASDQU010244492.1:103514-120772 GCA_032191745.1 Picea mariana
CTATCTGGTAAGACGGGTAATTGGCACGTCCAGTTGCAAAATATATGATCAAATGTAATTGGCAGCGCTTGCATTTGAAGCTCGCACTCGAATCTAAATCCCGATCATCTCCTTATCAAATAAATGGCCCATACGGAGTACCACACCCTCTGCCCTCTAAAACCCGCCTCATGATACCATGCTCACCTCCACCTCTCCATTAACTCATCATTCTTTGTATTTCTTGTCCTGCGTCTAAAGTTTTCACAGTTATGACCGAATTGAAACTCATTGACAGCCAATGCCATTATTTAGTTATAAATGCCAACCAAAAAACTTGATCAATTGCTCAAATGATACAAGTGATACGTATAAAGCCGATTTGCATGGAAGTCATCAAGAAATAGCAAGAATTCGAAGGAAATTTTTATAAAGAGGTGATAAATGTGTTGAGTATGGAATTAACAAATCAAGGAAACATGCTTTCCTTGTTTTGTAAAAACATAGGAAGGTCAAATTTGTTACATATAGTCTCAAGATTGATGGCGCTATATTGTCTCGATTCTGGTGAGAAAAACACTTGGACCTATGAAATCATGGGTTACCATGCCTGGCTATCAACAAGATTTATAGAATCTGATGTGCCTATAGAACGCAAAATAAGAGGAGATTGCTTAGCAAAATTATATGCGAACTTTGGGTGCCCAACAATCCAAACAAACCCCTAAGATGGTCATATGGATATGATGGAGGATTAGATCATTATTAATGAGCATCTGAATGATCAGATTAAGCATGTCCAGGTAATTAATTGGGAATCAAGTTCAATGGCATTCGCCAGGTGGCAGATAGACATCCCATATTTTATGCAACAAAATTGTTCCAAATATGATTCGAAAGGACATAATTGGTCGAGATCGAATCCCAAGAAGAAATTAACATATTTTCAGGCCGAGAAAGAATCTCGAGAAAAGAGTTACTTGGATAAGCGAGCTTCAATTATTAAAGATCAACATTTAGCAACTGATTTTTATTAAATTCCAGATCTCAGGGCATAAATAAAGGGATTTGTCTCTAGAAAACAGCCAGCATTCGAGATATCTTTTGCAACTTTTTCTTTTGGTTTTATATATTTCATTTTATTTCCGGTGAATCAGAACCATTATGGAATTGGTTGTTTTATTATTTTTAGCCTTTGTAAGGAAAATTGGTTTTAATGGTTTTAATTTCCAGTGGGGAGGAAAAACAGTGATAAATGATGAAGTGCCAAAGTATTCAAACTGTCAAGATTATCTAATATAAAAATTAGCAGGTTATCCAACATTTTCAGGCAGACAAACAGAACAAAAGACATATGTGGCAGTAGAGATCCCAAGCTATTATCATTTGAACCATTAGTTAGAAGATAATAATACATCCGCTATTGTAGGCTACAGGAGTTCGACTCATAGGAATCTAATGTGGCCATTAGCTTCTATATATTAGATCAATTCGATGTAAAATGGGAGATATTTTTGGTTCGACCTGGAAGGAAGTTGTTTCCTTTTGCTGGACTATGGGCCTTGCTATTCTAGAAGGTTTTGTCTGTAATATTTGAATGATCGATCAGAAATAGGCAAGTTGTTGACAAGATTCTTGTGTCGAGGTGTTGGCGGCGTTTTCTTTCTCTGATAAGTGTTTTTCCATTTATCATTTCATTTGTTTTCAAATTCTTATTGTCAAAGGAGAAATAATAGAGAATAATTTATTGGAGAAATACTATGCATCTGTTCTTTGATAATCTTTATGTTTCTCTTCTAAAATGATCAGTTTAGGAATTCTTAAATGCTCCTTTTCTTGGCTTTTTTCTCCCCTATTTCTTCCTCATTCGACACCATTAAAACTTAATTCAATTCAACATTTCCACTACCTTGCCCTCTATAGGATATTTTTCTAGATTTGAGAATGAGTAATGTATTTAAGCGCAGACCCCATTTGCCCAATGGTCTTCCTTGTTGTCCCAACCCAACCATTTAAAAACCCAAAACCCTGATCCCTCACAAGTAGCCTAATATCCTATTCCAAACCAAGCTAAATCATACAAAGAAATCCCTCTCTGAGTCTTGCAGGGCTAGATCCAAAACTCCAAGCGGTTGAAACAATTACCTCTGTCAATTTCTCCCTCAGCCTAAGAAATTACAGAGTGATAACACGGTAGACTATGATCATATTCTGTTCCTTGGAGGACTCTGACACGGTGGGGGAAGACTCTGGTATATTGAGGGTGTGTCGAATTGACGGACTATCTATTTTTCATAAGACCTCTGACCCTAACTTATTCAAAATGACCTTTTCTTCCTGTTTATACAGTTCCGCACACCAGCTTACAAACTCTGGGAAAGGGAAAATGACTTCTATGACGTAAGGGGTAATGGAGGCTTCAATTCTTCGAGGAAGAGTATCTATTTTCCAACATTGTCTAGAAAATTTGATATGGACACAGAAATGGGTAAGACTGTTATTTCTGTGTCAAATATGTCAGAATCTTTGTCAATTAGGGATTCTTCTTTAGGGGCAGAGTCTTGTTCTTTCATGGATAAAACGACAGGGTTAGTGGCCATGATGAAAAATACTTATAAATCGGTGGAGAATAGTTAGAGCTGGTTCACTGTTGAGATTTAGTTTCGAATGGAGGGTTTGCGCCAATTTTCAAATAGTCAAGTGCTTTGAAATATCATAAAATAATGATCGGGGGCTCTCCTTTTATATGTGTTTTTCGATATCGGGGGTTGGAAAAAAAGGTTTTGAGTAGACCTTTTTTTGCCTTGATATGCTTATGATGGTGCCACGTGTCATTTTCCCCAGCCCGCCCTCGAACAATTATCCTTCATGCTACTTCATTTCCCGATATGTGTCTTGGTCGTTGATCTGGGCTGCTTCAAGATCTATGGTCCGTCAAGTCCTATCAACTTTCGATATCGAGGGTTGGAAAAAATGGTTTTGAGTAGAACACTTTTCTCCCTAATATGCCTCTGATGGAACCACGTGGTCGCACCCTGAAACCATGATATTTTCCCTGGCTTGCTCTCACCTAATTAAACCTCATTCTATTTCTTCACTCGATATGGTTGTCGACCATTGATCTGAGCTGCTTCAATATCTATGGTCCTCTAGGCCCCACCTTTCGTGCCTTCTCTATATTGGCCCTTTTTCACCATATGTAGCCCGGTCCTCCAAATCACACTATATCTCTACACATCTTTAGTCCTCTACTAAATATGAAATTTGTAGTCCATACAGAATTGTTATGGTGATAACACCCCCTAATTTTGGGATTTTTTTTCTAGATATTGGATTAAAATACTGGGGTGAATCTTGCAGATGGATATTTTATATGCCACTATCTCGATATTTGGGGGAGAGCATAGAATACTTTATAGGGAAGGGCAACTCGCTTACATTATCAGTGATAAAGAAAATCTGACCAACCACCCATTTTTACAGTAGACACTGATCTAGGAACCAATATGTCAAGCACCTATTGAAATCATAAACAATCCCATCACCTCTTGTGAAGATCCTCCTTCCAATATAATTTTTTGGAAAATAATTTTTTATGGAGCCTCTTCCAGGGAAAGTGCCAGGGCTGGGGCAATTTTCATTTCCCCAACCCAAGAGACCATATCTCTATCCGATAAGCTTGAATTTGAGACAATAAACAATGTGGTAGAATATGAGGCTCTTATTTTGGGTTTGAGAGCCTCCAAAGACATGAATATTGAGGAGATAGAAATACTCGAACATGCTGAGTTAATTGTACATCAGGTCAGAAATGTGTATCAGGCTAAGCTCCCCAAGTTAAGGGACTACAGAAACCAAGTCTAGGATCTTGTTGACAATTTCTTCTTGTCTTTTGATATTTCATTTTTTCCAAGGGAGGAGAACTCTATGGCATATTCATTGGCTATCTCAGCAAGTAATTTCAGAGTCCCTTTGCCCCCAAAATCTCAAATACGAGGTCAAAGTAAAATATATACCCTCTATTCCTGACAATGTCAAACATTGGAAGGTTTTTGAGGATTATCTTGAAATGAAAATATTTCTTGAAACTGTAAATGAATTTTCTGATTTGCATATTGATCAAGATCAAGATACTAAAGAAATCCCTCATGCTAATGTGTTTCTGAATAAAATTGTTGACCATCATATTGTTCAGATTCCAAGTAACCATATTCCAAAGGGACCTATCTCTTTGGAGAGATTGTTTGACAGAAATTATGTTGTTGTAAATGTTAAAGGTTCAATTGAAGAGGACAATGTGACTGAATGCAATTTACGAACAAAGGAGGATCCCAGGTATGTCAAATTGTCTACCAATCTGTCAAAGGAGCAAAGGGTTGAGTATGTCAAGATTTTGAGGGATTTTTCTAATGTTTTTTCTTGGAAATATGAAGACTTAAGAACATATGACACAAACATCATGGAAAACAAAATCCATTTTAAAGAAGAGGCCAAACCTTTGAGGTAGAAACTCAAATAGAAAAACCCCATGTTGTTGCCTATTATGGAAATGGAAGTAAAGAAGTTGTTGGATGCCCATGTCATCATCCCCTTGATATTTTCAAAATGAGTGGCTAATTTGGTGCCTGTGAGGAAGAAGAATGGAGAAATTAGTTTATGTGTTGATTTCAAAAATTTGAACAGTAGCTCCAAAAAGGATAACTACCCCTTGCCAAAGATGGAGCACATTTTGTAGAGAGTGACTGGTTCATTCGGGATGTCTATGATTGATGGCTTCTCTGGCTACAATCAAATCTTTCTCTTGCTTGAAGATATAGAGAAGACAACTTTCACTACTCCTTGGGGCACATTCATGTATGATAAAATTCCCTTTGGATTGATGAATGTAGGAGAAACCTTCTAGCGAGCTATAGACATTGCCTTCATTGGGGAAAGGGACAAATTTGTATTCATCTATCTAGATGACATTACAGTATTCTCAAGGTCTGATGAAGAGCATTTTCATCATCTGAATAACGTCTTCTTGAAGTGTAGAAGGTTTGGTCTCTCCCTCAATCATAAGAAATCTGTTTTTTCTTTAGAAGAGGGTAAATTATTGGGGTAGATTGTGTTAGTAGGAGTAAAAATTGATCCAAGTAGAGTAGAGTCCATCGAGGCATTATATTTTCCTAGATCTAAGAAAGAGGTTTAGTCTTTATTGGGTAAAATCAAATTTCTGAGGAGGTTCATTTCTAATTTTGTTGAGTTGGTTAAGCACATTACAACTATTCTTAAAAAGGGGAATGAAGTGAAGTGGACTACTAAGTCCATAAATTATTTCGACCAAATCAAGAGGGATTTGATAGAAGCACCTGTGCTCATCAACCCTGACTATTCTAAGGAATTTATAATATTTTAGTTTACCTCATATGATACATTGGTTGTTGTTTTTCTACAGACAAATACAGAGGGGTTAGAGCAGCCTATTTCCTTTTTCAGTAGAGCATTGAGGGATGCAAAGATGAGATATGATATAATGGAGAAGCAGGAGTATACTTTGGTCAAATCCCTCAAGGATTTCAAAATATATGTCCTGCATTCAAATATTATTCCATATGTCCCCTCGACCTCAATAAAATAGATCTTGATCTAGCTTGATATAGATGGGAAGAGAAGCAAATGGATTTCCAAAATTAAGGAGTTTGACCTGTAAATAAAACCTGGCAAATTGGTGAAAGGCCTAGGTTTAGCCACGCTATGGGATGAATCAAATTGTAAGGTGTTTGGGGTTAATTTCATGAACACACACTCAAAAAATAAGCAAACTGAGATTGTTGATAAATAATCTCATATCATTGTCAACTTAGCAGAATGCACCTAGTATAAAGACATCATATATTTCCTACAAAAGTTGAGGCCTCCTAATGATTTGGACAAAAACAAGGTGAGAGATTTGAAACTCAAAGAAATCAAATATTGTCTCATTGATGAGGTTTTGTACTGGAAGGATTGCCTTGGAGTCCTTTTTAGATGTCTGGGTCCCTAAGAGGCCCAAAAATCTATAGTTGATTTCCATGACATCTTGTGTGGGGGTCATCATGTAATGTCCCCAACCATCAACACCTCTATCGGGCAACGCTATCCAAATACCTTATCCTCTTAAAACTAGCTATGATACCAATTTGTAACGTCCCCAACCATCCACAGGTTGGGCAACTCCATAGAGGAACATACATACATACATACATACATACATACATACATACATACATATATATAACATGCATTTATAGTAAATTTAAAACAAATAATACAATTACTGCTACCATACAGACTCAATGGAATTAACAGTAATTCTTCATGCAACGGAACACATGATAACATTTCAATTATCACAAACATGCATAGAATACATAATTAATAACATAAATGGTACTTATCTTTTAACTGGAGTAAAACCACCAACTGTGTGTAGATCTTCCATGAACCTCCCAGCCTTAGACCACACTACTCATCACTCTCAGCAGTGGGTCACCCCCGAGATGGGACTAAATGCCATCAGGCAAGGGATTCCTAGGCTAGGAAAGGTCAAAAGGAAAGTCACACAGTTTTAAGAGGAAGGATTCTGTCCCATGAGCCACTTACACCAATTGCTCACAAACTCTCATTCCCCACATGTTTGTCCCACCCTAGGAGTAAACACCTTCACTTTCACAGAATCCATCAGCTGCTCCACCTCCCTTAACTTGGGCTCCAACAATAGCCCATAACAAAATTCTCAAAGCTCTATAGCAGCTACGATACTCCTTCCAGGAGAACTCACTTCCTCATCACGCTCTCTCACCTGGAGAGAGTTTGTCACAGGCCTAAAAACCTGCTTCTTTAATCCACAACAACCTCTCTCACCTGGAGAGAGAGTTTCTCACAAGCCTGACAACCTACCTCTTCAACCATGGGCTTGAAAACTTGCCTCTCCAATCTACAATAGAAAGTTCAGGTAAGGCAAGCAATGGCTTAGTAAATTACAGAGTTGAAAAAATGGTCTCATGTCAACAATGGTGGAAATGGGTTGGTTGCATGCTTGCTCAGTGTCTGAGTGAACTCGTGAGGAGATCTTACCTCTTTTCTTCATATCAGACTTCTTTTCCTCAGCACATATATTGTCAAACTAAGTAGAGTACTTCACACTAGAGCAATAAATCTATGCATAGAGCTTTCACAATTTTAGGTTGGATCTTTGCACAAAGATTCTTCTTCCTCAGTTCCCAGCAATCACAGTTTCAAGTCCCAACAATAGAACCATTTGTTGGCACATGGGTAGAACCAGGGTTCAGTACTATAACAGTGCACCAACAAAACCTTAACTATCGGCCCTTTCGACAACACCTGTGAAGCAGATGAAGTCTCACCCGAGGTAGAGGCAGGGGTGGTTATAGGACTCATGCATCTACAACCTTAGTTGGGACAAAGATCTATGATTATAATACTTGATAGAGAAATTAGCACTGTTAGTTCATCATTATTTAACCAATATCTACTTCGCAGAGGAAACAAAGCATCAAAGAATTCACCCTGATCTAATGTATCTAAGCACTTAGCATAAAGAAATAGATTAGATCTAGAAGATTTGAGCACTAAGCAAGTTCACATAGGTCACATATACAATCTAGGGTCATAATAAGCACAAATCACAAACATATCTATTTATCTATATCAAAGCACTTAGTAAGTAAAGACATAAACACATCAGAACATCGGCAGAATAACACAGTATTTATGTGATTAACCCCCACCCTGGGGCTATGCCCACCAACTCTTCTTATTTATTAGTTTCAATCAGTCATCTACATGCACAGAGCCACAAAAACCCTACTCTGCATGGGATAGGAGATCTGCGTGCACCTCTCTAGGTCCTCCTTCCCCAAGCTAGGTCTAGCACAAAGCCTTTCACAATCTGTTACAACCACTTGCACTTAGCTCTACAAGTTTTTCACAATATGCACAGAGCACATACAAACCATACTTACACTTAGCACTTAGTTTATCAGCGTGGCTACTTATGTCACCTAGATACTTATTTATACTTTACAAAATAGGCCTATACATGGGTAAACCCATGGGATGACATTCCCATACCCATTACATAATCCCAAATCCCAAAAGGGACCCAAAAAGGGGCCAAGATCCTGCGATCTCTGCTTCATCTTCCGCTCCATCTTTGACGGGTTGTTGAAGTCCCAAAATAGGTCAAACTCAACCAAGTATCCCCCAAAACTTGGTCAAGGTCCAACATCAATGCAGGTAGTGTAAGACATAGTTGGCAACCCAATCTTCAATGTCTTGAACTGATTCAAAATCTCAAAGTCTATAGCTAAATATTCCACCAAATGGGGCCCCTTCAGGTTCTCTTCCATTCCTTCAAATTTTGAATGATCCATTTTTCACTAAGTGAGGAGAGAATTGTATTCCTCTTGATTGTATAATTTCCCTTTACAATCCCAAAATGGTGGGAGGCCCTTAATAAGCAATTTTTCAAATGTATCTTTGAACTCTTGTATGCTCTACTCCATTTACACAACTTTTGTTTGAACCAATTTGAGAAAATTGTGCTTAGCGATGATCCTCCTAGCCCAAATGATCAATGCAGTTATATCCTTTATCCCAATGGTCACAATATCAGCAGTGGGCACATAATTCATCAATTTAATAACATTCTGGGCCCATGTCGAGGAATATTTTTCCAGTGTCGCATTAACAACAATACATCTTCTTCGGGCAATGACAGCCATGCTGTCTTTGTCATTTATTAAATTTAGGTAAACCCTGAACTTAGTAGCTTCTGTAGCAACAACATCCCATATTACATGTTTAGCTCCTTTCAAAATTCCTTTACCCTTCAACCTTGTTTTCAATTTGTTCACCCTCTCTTGCAAATATTGATTATCCTTTTGAAATTGGGCCATCCTTTCTTCCTTCATTTTCATCTCTTGTCATAGCTTTTCTATGACCTCATTAAGGTTCTTGATCTCCCCCATCTTCAAGCTTACTTGGGTCATAGCCTGAACCAATCCATCAGTGCTTGATCTAACTTTTGTATTAGAAGGTACAATGATAGCCATATATAATGTTCCTTGTGACCAATTCTCTTTATATTTTTCCGGATGCAACACTTTAGCTTTGTAATTTAGTGCTTCTTGTCTGAATGTATCCTTTTCTTGCTTTATTGGAGCTAGCTCTGCTGTCTGTGGATGTTCTAAGGAAGAAATATTCATCTTCTTCTTTAGGCTTTGGATCATCTTCTCTTTCTCATCTAAATAATCCGTTACCCCTTGAGGGCCTTCATATTCCAATCTTTTGACCTGTGTCTGCGAGGCCTTTCTGGATGCTTTCTCCTACTTCAATTGTCCATCCAATTTTAGTGCATGTGTTGTCAATCTTGAAAACCTCAAACCCAAACTTAGGTATTCTGAATATAGCATGTCACTAGCATTCATGTGGCACTTTACTTTGTCTCGAGCACCAATATTTTCATAATTCATCTTGATTTCAGACACTTTATCATCATCTTCTATTGCTATGTTAAATTTCTTTCTTTCCACGTCCCTGACTGAAAACAGGGAAGCCTAATGCTGGGAGATCTTCTCTACCTTAGGAAACAAGTCTATTATTTCACTATTGGCCATACTTCCCTTCACAACATACTGATTCATTAAGTCTTCCTTGGATTGGTAGATTTCCCTAGGAGTCTTGACAAATACATGTTTCTTGTTGCTGAAAAACCCTGGAGTTGCTTTCACTCTATGGCATTCTTCCTATACTAGCCTCTTCATTATTGGTTACACTTTCCACCATCTCCATGCTTGTTTTCTCTTTAGGTTCTTCTTATTCCAAGTCTACTATCTAAGATGATGGTGTGATTTTCATTTTCTTGAGAATATTTTGTTGACTATTGGCACCCAGTGCCTCTGAACTGCTCCTCTTGTTATAAACACTCATATTTTGAGCTTTGACCATCATCCTTGGGGAATTTTTTTGCGTCTGGGTTTGCTGAGGGGTTGGCCCTGTCGGTTGTTTGTGATCATGTTGCAAATTTACTTCCATGTCTTCACATGTTTCCAAATTTGCTAGTTTATCAAATCCTTCAACTTGTTCATGCTCGTAGGGGCCTTGCCTACTCAACAAACTTATTTTAGATATGATCTGGTGTGGTTCATATCTCCTACCTTGTAGCTGTGTAAACCTGAATCCATTGAGTTTGTCTTGGATTTGAGGCAGACAGGACCTAGATTTTACCACAAAAGGTCCTATCATGAAAGGAAATTTTAAATTAGATGCCTTGTGCATTTTTAGAAAATTCTTTGTCTCTTACATAATCCTTCGTCTCATGAACTCTAGGGAAAAGACTCTAGGAGTCAAGAAGATAGGAAACATATGAGGTCCTTCTTGATAACCATACACCCAAATTACAGTGGAATGCATAAACAACATCCAATATCCCACCCTTTTCTCTGGATTTGATTTTAAATATCTTTTCATTTCTTCCAAAACCCTTGGCAAGTCAGTGCCGAAAATGAGACTATACACCCTGGACATGATCTTATTGATGAAAATAAGAATGGTGATCCTTTTGCATTTAGTTGAGATGAATGTAGCTTCGGGGAATTCGGTCTTATTCAATTCAGGGAACATTCTCAGCAAGTGCGTGTAGTATCTGAAGTGTCTCAGTGAATTCAAATTTACCATCTGTCGATGCATATTATCAGTGATGAACTTGTCAAAACTGATACAGACCGACTGACTAGAATCTGACGTAAAAAAGGTCAACAGAAAACCCAACATGACTTCTACTACAAACTTGTCGCTATCCAACCCTAAAATTTAACTATGTAGGGAACAAGCCCACTGGACCTCAATAATCATGACGCTTACATTGATAGGTAACAACTGACTTTCAGAATGGTGTTCATGTTTAACAATGGTTTGTAGAAATAGGGATTTTACTTCGGGGGGACATTCTCGGTAGACTATGATCATTTTCTCTTCCTCGAAGGACTCTGACATGGTGGGGGAAGACTCTAGTACACTGAGGGTGTGTTGAATTGACGGACTATCTATTTTGCATAAGAACTATAACCCTAACTTATTCAAAATGACCTTTTCTTCCTGCGAATATTGTTCCACACACCATCTTACAAACTCTCAGAAAGGGAAAATGAATTCTATGACGTAAGGGGTAATGGAGGCTTGGGCCGCTTCGAGGAAGGGTATTTGTTTTCTAACATTGTCTAGAAAATTTGATATGGACATGGAAATGGGTGAGACTATTATTTCTATGTCAAATACGTCGGAATCCCTGTCAACTAGGGCTTCTTCTTTATAGGCGAAGTCTTGTTCTTTCATGGATAAAACGACTAGGTTAGTGTCCATGATGAAAAATACCTATAAATCAATGGAGAATGCTCAGAGCGAGTTCACTATTGATATTTAGTTTCAAATGGAGGGTTTGTTCCAATTTTGAAATGGTCGAGTTCTTTGAAATATCATAAAATAATGACTGGGGGATCTCCTTTTATATGTGTTTTTCGATATTGGGGGTTGTAAAAAAAGGTTTTGAGTAGACTTATTTTCACCCCGATATGCCTCTGATGGTGTCGCGTGTCCAAAAAATGAAACCATGGTATTTTCCCCAGCCCACCCTCCAACAATTATCCTCCACGTTGCTTCATTTCCCGATATGTGTCTTGGTCATTGATCTGGGCCTCTTCAAGATCTACAGTCCGTTGAGTCCTATCAACTTCCAATATTGTGGGTTGGAAAAAATGGTTTTGAGTAGACCACTTTTCTCCTGGATATACCTCTAATGGTGCCATGTGATCATGCTCTAAAACCATGGTATTTTCCCTGGCCTACTCTCACCTAATTAAACCTCATGCTATTTCATCGCCCGATATGGTTGTTGGTCATTGATCTGAGCCACTTCAAGATCTATGGTCTGCTAGGCCCCACCTTTCGTTCCTCCGCTATATTGGCCCTTTTCCACCATATGTAGTTCAATCCTCTAAATCACGTTGTATCTCTACACTGCTTTAGTCCTCTGCTAAATATGAAATTTGTAGTCCATACAAAATTGTTATGGTGATAACACCCTCTAAGTTTGGGATGCTTTTTTCTATATCTTGGATTAAAATACTGAGGTGAATGTTGCAAATGGATATTTCATATGTCACTACCCCGATATTTGGGGTAGAGAATAGAATACTTTATAGGGAAGCGTAACTCACTTACATTATCAGTGATGAACCAAATCCGACCAACCACCCCATTTTTGTAGTAGATAGTGATCTAGGAACCAATATGTTAGAACTCACTGATGTTCCTCAAGAACCTATTGAAATCATAAAGAATCACATCACCTCTTGTGAAGATCCTCCTCCCAATATCTTTGTTTCAAAAATGTTTTTTGATGGAGCCTCTTCTAGGGAAAGTGCTAGGGATGGGGTAGTTTTCATTTCCCCAACCCAAGAGACCATATCTTTGTCTTATAAGCTTAAATTTGAGACAAAAAACAATGTGGTAGAATATGAGGCTCTTATTTTGGGTTTGAGATCTGCCAAAAATATGAATATTGAGGAGCTAGTAGTATTCAGAGGTGATGAGTTAATTGTACATCAGGTCAGAAATTTGTATCAGGCTAAGCACCCCATGTTAAGGGACTACATAAACCAAGTCTAGGATATTGTTGACAATTTATTCTTGGCTTTTAATATTTCATTTTTTCCAAGGGAGGAGAACTCTATGGCATATTCATTGGCTATCTCAACAAGTAATTTCAGAGTCCCTTTTCCCCCAAATCTCAAATACAAGGTCGAAGTAAAATATAGACCCTCTATTCCTGACAATGTCAAACATTGGAAGGTTTTTTAGGATTATTTTGAAATGAAAATATTTCTTGAAACTGTAGATCAATTTTCTGATTTTCATATTGATCAAGATCAAGATATCGAAGAAATCCTTCATGCTAATGCTTCTCTTAATAAAATTTTTGACCATCATATTGTTCAGTTGCCAAGTAACCATATTCCAAAGGGACTTGTATCTTTGGAGAGATTGTTTGATAGAAACGATGTTGTTGTAAAGGTTAAAGGTTCAAGTGAAGAGGCTAATGTAACTAAATCCAATTTACGAACAAAGGAGGATCTCGGGTATGTCAAATTGTCTAGCAGTCTGTCAAAGGAGAAAAGGGTTGAGTATGTCAAGATTTTGAGGGATTTTTCTAATGTTTTTTCTTGGAAATATGAAGACTTAAGAACATATGACACAAACATCATGGAACACAAAATCTCTTTTAAAGAAGAGGCCAAACCTTTCAGGTAGAAACTCAAACAGAAAAACCCCATGTTGTTTCCTATTATGGAAATGGAACTAAAGATGTTTTTGAATGCCCAGATCATCATCCCCTTGATATTTTCAGAATGGGTGGCTAATTTGGTGCCTGTGAAGAAGAAGAATGGAGAAATTAGGTTATGTGTTGATTTCATAAATTTGAATAGGAGCTCCAAAAAGGATAACTACCCCTTGCCGAAGATGGAGCACATTTTGCAGAGAGTGACTGGTTCATCCAGTATGTCTATGATTGATGGATTCTCTGGCTACAATCAGATCTTTGTCTTGCTTGAAGATAGAGAGAAGATAACTTTCACTACTCCTTGGGGCACATTCATGTATGCTAAAATGCCCTTTGGATTGATGAATGCAGGAGCAACCTTCCAGTGACCCATGGACATTTCCTTCATTGAGGAAAGGGACAAATTTGTATTTATCTATCTGAATGACATTACAATATTCTCAAGGTCTGATGAAGAGCATTTTCATCATCTGAAGAAAGTATTCTTAATGTGTAGAAGGTTTGGTATCTCCCTCAATCCTAAGAAATAATTGTTTTCTATAGAAGAGGGTAAATTATTGGGGCATATTGTGTTAGCAGAAGGAGTAAAAACCGATCCAAGCATAATAGAGGCCATCGAGGCATTATATTTTCCCAGATATAAGAAAGAGGTTCAGTCTTTCTTGGGTAAAATCAACTTTCTGAGGAGGTTCATTTCTAATTTTGTTGAGTTGGTTAAGCACATTACAACTATTCTTAAAAAGGGGAACGAAGTGAAGTGGACTATTGATCCCATAAATTCTTTCGACCAAATCAAGAGGGTTTTGACAGAAGCACCTGCTCTCATCAACCTTGACTATTCTAAGGAATTTATAATATTTTATTTTGCCTCATATGATACATTGGTTGTTTGTAGCATCCTCAGCCACACATAGGGCGGGACATGCTACCGCTCAGATGCTTTACTTAGCTCTGAAACTGTTCTTTAATGTCCCCGACCATGTTTTATCGATGCGAGACATACTGTAACATACTCAACATCCAAACTGAGCTATGTCACATAAATTTATATCTACATGTGATTTAAACACATCCACACACAGAACTCTTGCAGAAGCATTATATATAAAACGTAGGCATAAAAATATATCTATAAATACACAGATTCACACTAAAATCATTGTAAACACACACATGTAGCATATACAGGAAATACCCACAAATATACAGACATTCATAATCATGCATAGGATAAACCCATAAAATTGAACACGTAAATAATAATGTAGCATGTAATTTTATCACACAAATGGTACTTATCTTGGCAATAATGTCACCAAATGTGTGCAGACCATCCATGAACCTCCCAACCTTAGACCATAGTGTTCATCACTCTCAACAGTGAGTCACCCCCAAGATAGGACTAAACTCCACCCGGACAAAGGGAGTCCTAACCAGGCTAAAGGCTCATGGACAATAGGAATGACTCTTTCCCAGGTGCTCACTCATCTAACATCCTACAGTCTCTCATTCCCCACATGCTTGTCCCACCTAAGGAAGTGTTCCCCTTCTCTTCTCAACTATTCCTCAGCTTCCCCACTTCCCTTCCATGGATTCAACAACAGGCTGGATAGGAAGTCTCAGAGCCCTGCAACTATAGTTTAGCACCTTCAGGAAATCAATTCCCAACAATCCTCTCACCTAAAGAGAAATTTCTCATGGGCCTGACAACCCACTTCTTTAGTCCATCGTTCTATCTAACCACCTACACCAACCTCTGTGGCCATGGATACAAGCTCTGTATAGTGAGAGAAAGTATGGAGGATAATTGACTGTGAGTGAAAAATGGTCATGGAATCATGGCTAAATGATCATTGAATGATCAAAGAAATCATGGAAAAGATGATGGTCTGAATGATGGGGAAGTGTGAAAATGAGATAAGTCCCAACAATATGTATGCATGTTTCCAACTTGAAACTTGTCATGTAGGGAGCTACTTTGGCCCACTTATCCGCAACATTGGAACTTAGGATAAAATAATTATCCATACTTTATGATTTAAGAAATATTAATATAATATTCCTTTTTGGCTCAAGATTCCTAGCTTATCCCCTTTCCTTAACTTAGCCCCTCCCTCTCCCTAACTAGTGGAGTTTATTTTCCCATCTCTTTTATCATGATCGGTCTTTGCGCAATGATGTATTTTATATTAAATATGAGACATGTACAAAAATAGGCGCACTGGCCTTTAACATCTAGGCTGTCTGGCCTAATCAAAATATAAGCATCCAAGCTTATAATAACTATCTCACAAGACTATAAAACATATCATATACACAAAGGCTCCCTGGCCTCCACATCGCCCGCACTTAAGATGATGCGCATGGTATCCTGGAATGTGCACACTTCCTCATTTTACTGCACAATACATGCGCGCACTATGCCATGAAATGTGGATAAAAAAATGATATCAAAACAACTCACCATATTAAGTACATTTCTATTTACATTTACAATTGGGTTCGCCCTTAGGGATATTACACTGTTGTTTTTATACAAAGAAATAAAGAGGGGTTAGAACAACCTGTTTCCTTTTTTAGCAGAGCATTGAGGGATGCAAAGATGAGATACGATATAATGGAGAAGTAGGCATATGCTTTGGTAAAATCCCTCAAGGATTTCAGAATCTCTGTCCTGCATTCAAAGATTATTTCATATGTCCCCTCAGCCTCAGTAAAAGAGATATTGATCTAGCCTAATATAGATGGGAAGAGAGGCAAATGGATTGCCAAAATTCTAGAGTTTGACCTGGAAATAAAACCCACCAAATTGGTGAAAGGCCTAGGTTTAGCCAGGCTACAGGCTGAATCAAATTGCAAGGTGTTGGGGGTTAATTTCATGAACATGCACTCATAAAATAAGAAAACAGAGATTGTTGATAAAGATTCTCATGCATCCTCAACTTAGCAGAATGCACCTGGTATAAAGACATCATATATTTTCTGCAAAAGTTGAGGCCTCCTGATGATTTGGGCAAAAACAAGGTGAGACAATTGAAACTCAAAGCAATCAAATATTATCTCATTGATGAGATTTTGTACTAGAAGGATCCCCTTGGAGTCCTTTTGAGATGTCTGGGTCCATAAGAGGCCCAAAAATCTATAGTTTATTTACATGACAACTCGTTTGGGGGACATCATGTAACATCCCCGACCATCAACACCTCTATCGGGCAATGCTACCCAAATACCTTATCCTCTTAAAACTAGCTATGATACCAATTTTTAACATCCCCAGCCACCCACAGGTCAGGAAAATCCATAGAGGAACATACATATATATACAACATGAATTTCTAATAAATTTAAAACAAATAATACAGAGTTAATGCTACCATACAGACTCAATGGAATTGATAATAATTCTTCATACAATGGAACACATGATAACATTTCAAGAATCACAAACATGCATAGCATACATAATTAAGAACATAAATGATACTTATCTTTTAACTAGAGTAGAACCACCAACTGCATGCAAACCTTCCATGAACCTCCCATCCTTACACCACACTACTCATCACTCTCAGTAGTGGGACACCCCTGAGATGGGACTAAACTCCATTGGGCAAGGGATTCCTAGGCTAGGAAAGGTCAATAGGAAAGTTGCATGGTTTTAAGAGGAAGGATTCTCTCCCATGAGCCACTTACGCCCATTGCTCAAAGACTCTCATTCCCCACATGTTTGTCCCACCCTAGGAGTATACACCTTCACTGTCACACAATCCATCGGTTTCTCCACCTCCCTTACCTTGGGCTTCAACAACAGGCTGGACTAGAATTCTCAGAGCTCTGTAGAAGCTTCAAGACTCCTTCCAGGAGAACTCACTTCCTCATCACACTCTCTCACCTG
>JASDQU010244492.1:120822-132504 GCA_032191745.1 Picea mariana
CCACACATCCCTTTCTAAAAACCATCGTTTCGATTGCGGCCTGTCCCTGAGATTTTAAAAAGTGCTCACCTTTCGACCCTGCAATGGAGCGCAACCATTGATCTTGTGATCTGAGATGAGGATTTCTGGTCAACAGATCAACTGTTGTGCCTTTTAGATTGATGGATCGGATCTTTCCTTTTCAAAGTGACGATCGAGATCTTCTTCGGGCCTCTGAGCTCCAAGAAAATCAAAACTCAAATCTCGCTTACCTTCTATGCTTTCACCCGGAGCTATGGATCTGACAACACATGGCTCTTGTTGATCAACAACTCAGGTTCACTTCAGGCCTTCGAGACTTTTCAATGTTTAACTCCCACAATTCTCTGGAGCATTGAAATCCGAAGAGAGGGATCTGCCTCCACACATCTTCAAATTTTGATGGCTCAGATTATTTTTGGAGTTCAGGCTTTGACACTTTGGGAATTCCACATACTTCTCACTCCTAAAATCCCAAATATTATTTCCCTGAACAACATGGATGACTTGCTTCCCTTGAAAACTATATGTGATAACACAACGAAACACATGATAACATTTCAAGAATCACATACATGCATAACATACATAATTAAGCACGGAAATGATACTTATCTTTTAACTGGATAAAAAACCACCAATTGAATGCAAACCTTCCATGAACATCCGAGCTTTAGACCAAATTGCTCATCACTCTCAGCAGTGGATCACCCCTGAGTTGGGACTAAACTCCACTGGGCAAGGTATTCCTAGTCTAGGAAAGGTCACTAGGAAAGTCACATAGTTTAAGAGGAAGGATTCTCTCCCAGGAGCCACTTACGCCCACTGCTCATAGACTCTCATTCCCCACATGCCCGTCCCACCCCAGGAGTATACACCTTCATTGTCACACAGTCCATCAGCTACTCCACCTCCCTTACCTTGGGCTTCAGCAATAGGCCAGACCAGAATTCTCAGAGCTATGCAGCGGCTACGAGACTCCCTCCAGGAGAACTCACTTCCTCAACACACTCTCTCACCTTGAGAGAGTTTCTCACAAGCCTGACAACCTGCTTCTTTAATCCACAACAACCTCTCTCACCTGGAGAGAGAGTTGCTCACAGGCCTGGCAACTTGCCTCTTCAACCCACAATAGCTCTGTCGAGTAAGGCACGAGACGAATAGTAAATTATTGAGGTGCACAATGGCCATGGGTTCAACAATGGTGTAAATGGTTGGTTGTGTTCCCAGTGCGTGAGTGAACTTGTGAGGAGAGATGGGGAGGACTCATCTAGCATAGCCAAGGTGGTGAGAGTGTGAGAGACCTCAAAACCTATATATGCGTGAACCTCCCTACGTGAGTGAGTGAGTGAGTTCATACATGCCCAACAATAAGAATTCCCCCCTTAAGTCTACATGTGCATGAGCCAACACCTGGAACTCATGAAGCACATTCCTTTCCCTTCGGAAGTGACTCGTCCTCCCCAAGGAACTTAGGATAAAAACATATCCTTTTAAACAACTTTTGGAATAATAATAAATTATTATTCCTTTGGACTTAAGCCCTTAGGCTTATCCCCTCTTTCCAACCCCTAAGCCCCCTCTCCCTTCCCCAACCTAGTGGATCTTAGTCACCCATTCTCTTTTATCATGGCCGGTCTACACGCAATGATGTTTTTATATTAATAACATGAATATTTACATGTACAAAATAGGCTCCTGGCCTTTAACACCTAGGCTCTTTGGCCTACTAACACATAATCCTACCATCTTATAATTGGTCGGCTCATTAGCCTACAAAACATGTTTACAATTCATAATACAACTAGGGCTCTTCCTAGGGATATTACAGGGACAATGGAAGACTTTATTGTTGCATTTGAGCACTTGGATTTCATAATGGAGGGCATGTCAGATTCTTTCTTTAGGGAATGATTTATCAGTGGCCTCCAAGATGTAATTTGTTCCCATGTTCTCATGGCACACCCACAAACTTGGTTGGAAGATACTCAATGAGCCAAGGAATCCCAACAAACTGTGTCCTCCTAGACTCGCAAACCCTCCTTTCCTCCTCACCCTAAACCCACCCATTTTCCCCCTTATGCAACTCCCCTCAAGATCCATAAATTCACCAGGGCTAAAATGGTTGAATGTAAACTCAACGGTCTTTGTTATAATTGTGATGCCAAATATTTTTCTGGGCACATGTGTAAGGAACAAAATTATTTTATGGCTGTGACTAAGGATCTTTCTGAAGAAGATTTTGTTATTCCTCATGTGGAAGAACTCCCACTGCCATCTTACCTCACCCCACCCTCTGACCCACCTAACGTTGACTTGGTGATTTCCCTTAATGCTCTCACTGGATTCTCTTCTCCCCGGACTCTCAAATTAATTGGTTACATCAAAAATAGGAAAGTCGTCATCCTTGTGGACGGTGGTAGCACCCATAACTTTATTCATCGCCTCATTTTGCAAAAATTCAATTGTTACATCCATGCCATCAATAATTTTTAAATCATGATTGCCAATGGTGGTTCCATAAAATGTGGAGGACGATGTGAAAATGTGCACCTCCAAATTGGTTAGTATCACCCGAAATCCCGTATTTTTTCTATAGACATGGGTGGTTGTGACATTGTTCTTGGTGTTGAATGGTTACACACTCTTGGCCCCATTCTCATGGATTTTAAGGACTTAACCATAAAGTTCCAATAGGAGGGACAAAAATATAATTTTCAAGGCATTACAGTATGTTCCCATGAGATCATCAGTTCCCATCACATGAAAAATCTCTTCAAAAAGGTTCATTTAGGAATTATAGCCCAACTCCACTCCATTCATGTTGTTGAGATGCCTTCTATGCTTATGGACCTCCAAGCTATCCTATCCCTCCACCAAGTTTCTTTTACCACCCCCAAAGAACTTCCCCCTTCCCCTAGAGTCCATGATCATTCCATCCCTCTCATCCCGGGCAATATTCCTCCCAATGTTTGGCCTTGTCGTCATCCCTTTGCCTAGATGAATGAAATTGAGAAACAAATTCACGAAATACTAGAATCCAGTGTTATACATCCTAGTAATAGCCCCTATTCTTCCCCTGTGGTCATGGTATTCAAGAAAGAAGGTACTTGGCACATGTCTCCTAATGTCCGTGCCCTCAACAAACTCACAATCAAATACAAATTCCCCATTCATGTCATTGATGACCTCTTAGATGAATTGAGTGGTGCTCAATACTTCACCAAATTGGATCTACATTCTAGATACCACCAGATCCGTATGAACGAAGAATACATTCCCAAGACTGCATTTTGCACTCATGAGGGTCATTATGAATTCTTGGTAATTCCCTTTGGATTTAATAATTTTCTTTCCACTTTCCAAAGTCTTATGAAGCATGTCTTCCATCCTTTTCTCTGTCATTTTGTTTTAGTTTTATTTGATGATATTCTCATATACAGTAAAACTTGGTCATCCCATCTCTTCCATGTGAATCAAGTTCTCCATCTCCTCTCTAAGGACCAAATTTTCCTCAAACAATCTAAATGTGCCTTTGGTGCCTCAAAAGTGGAATACCTGGGTCATATTTTCAGCAAGGATGGTGTCCGCGTGCATACTAAGAAAATTGAATCTATGAAAGACTAGACTCTCCCTAAAACTCTTAAGAGCTTGCGTGGTTTTCTAGGTTTAACGGGCTATTATAGGAAGTTTGTTCGAAATTATGGAAAGAATGGAGCTCCTCTCACTTTCCTCATTAAAAACAATTCTTTCACTTGGATTGCAGCTGTGGATCAGGCCTCCCAAGCCTTAAACGATGTTATGTGCTCAAACCCTATCCTAGCACTCCTAGACTTCACAAAGACATTCCTATTGGAATGTGTTGGTTTTGGAAAAGGAATTGTAGCCATCCTGATGCAAGATGCTGGGCCCTTATCCTTCACTAGAAAACAACTTTCAGAGGGAAATTTGGGCCAATCCATTTATGAAAAGGAAATGTTATCTATTTTTCATGTCGTGGATCTATGGTGTCCTTATTTATTGGTTCAACAATTATAATTCAAAACTGATCATCAAAGTCTCAAGTATTTCCTAGAACAACGAATTTCATCTTCGACGCAACAAAAAAGGGTGACCAAGCTATTTGGATATGATTATGAGAACATTTGGAATAAAGGTAGGGAAAATATAGTGGCCTATGCTCTTTCCCAAAAATATGAAGAAGATGGGTCCCTTTCCTCCCTCTCCTTCATTGTACTAAATTGGCTCCAAGCTGTTTGTCAAAAATAGTTGCAAGACACCAAAATTTCTAGCCTGCTCCACCAATTGCAACACAATTCTTCTATTTCTATAGGTTACTCTTGGAATAATGAAGAGCTTCGCTACAAAGTCCATTTGTATTTATGTAATAAATCCGTCCTTAAATCCACAGTTCTTTCTGAACTTCATGGTTCACCCACAACTGAGAATTTAGGATTTACCAAAATCTATGAACGGGTCAAACGTTCCTTTTTCTGGGAGGGTATGAAATAGGACGTTCACACCTTTATGGTTGAAAGTGAGGTCTGTCAACTAAACAAGGGAGAAACTGTCAAAGATTCGGGCACATTCCAACCACTTATGATTCCTGCTGCTGTTTGGAGAGATATTTCTATGGACTTCATTATAGGCTTTACCAAAATCAGGCAATAAGTCAGTCATCATGGTGGTCATCGATCATCTCTCCAAATATGCTCATTTATGTGCTCTTCAACACCCATTCACAGCCTCCATAATCGCTCAAATATTCATGGATAATATCTCCAAGCTTCATGGCATGCCTAATTCTATTGTCTTTGATAGAGATCCCACTTTCACCAACAATTTTTAGCAAGATTGTTCAAGCTACATGGCACCCAATTGCATCTCAGCACTACCTATCACCCCCAGCTGAATGGCCAGATTGAAGTTATCAACAAGTGTTTGGAAACATATATGAGGTGTTTTTCATATGAACGAAAAAATCGGTGGGTTCAATAGTTACCCCTAGCTGAATGGTGGTACAACACATCTTACCATACAGCTACTCACATGACTCATTTTGAAGAAGTCTAGGGCCAAAATCCCCCATTAGTTCTCTCCTATATGCAAGGGGTCTCGAAGGTTCAGGAGGTTGACACAAATATCACAGTCCGCGAGGATATTCTTTGTGCCATCAAAGGCAATTTGGTCATGGCTCAAAATCACATGAAGCAACAAGCAGATCAAGGTTGCTCTGCACACCATTTTGTTGAAGGGGACCGAGTATTTCTTCGACTACAACCTTATAAGAATACTTCACTCAAATATCAACACTATCAAAAACTTGTGCCCAAATTTTATGGTTCTTATACAATGCTCAAGCGTGTGGGATCAGTGGCTTATCATTTATCTCTACCTAGTCAGTCGAAGCTCCATCCTATTTTTTATGTTTCCTTAAAGAAGGTGATTGGAACTAAGTGTCAAACTCAAACTAGTCTTCCTGAGTTGGATGAAGAAGGTTCCATATGGTTGCAACCACAAGAAGTATTTTCCCAGAGAGAGTGTCATCTTCATCAACGCACCACTCGTAAAGTGTTAGTTCAATGGAAATATACCCATCCATAAGATGCCACCTGGGAGTCAACCACTATTCTACAACAATTCCCTCATCTTAAGCCTTGAGGACAAGGGTGTTCTAAGGGGGAAGGCATGTTAGGTACCTAACCTCCCTAACCACTCATGTAGGTAGAACAATATAATTCCATGTAATAAAGGACAATATTAATAAGGCCTAGTAATAAGGAAGAATAAGTCAAATGTAAGAATACCTAATAGAAGCTTCCGCTTCTAGAAGGATCTTCCTCTATATTGTTCTTTTGGATAAATAGACTTAGTATAAATAGAAGTAGAGGGTATGAGAAATCTTGTCTTGGATATTATTATAATAGAGATATGCTCTATTGGAGGCTGCCCCCTCGAAGAGGCAAGTGAACATTCCTATCAGTAATCAAAGTGCTCATTTTGGTGTTATTTTGGTATTGTTATGATATTATTTTGGTATTGTTTTGGTTATATCATTGTTTCTTTTCCATTTCTAGCTAAAATATTTATGTTCTGCATACTATTTTATATTTGGAATACTACAAAACTCTTGAAATTGTAAATATCCATGGTTGA
This sequence comes from Picea mariana, assembly GCA_032191745.1. Taxonomy (NCBI): domain Eukaryota; kingdom Viridiplantae; phylum Streptophyta; class Pinopsida; order Pinales; family Pinaceae; genus Picea; species Picea mariana. The sequence continues at coordinate 126,997 of JASDQU010244492.1, forward strand.
GATTGCAAGTTTAAAATGTAATAAGGTTTGTTCAGGACACTAAATCCATTTATATATTTAAAAATACAATTTCAGCAATGAAAAATTACAATGTCGCCAAATTACACTTAGAAATAATGGAGATTAGTAGTGATTTAATGTACTCCTCTAAATTGAATAATGGTTCCAACCGTCTAAATCGAATATCATCCTATATAATGTACTCCTCAATTGATTTAATATAACGCAATGTGGCCTTGATCTGATGGCCTCTAGGTGCTGCCTCGCTTGAGAGCAGTCGGTTCCTTTCCATTTATTCTATTTTTAAGTTGGTATCAGAGCATGGAGATTCGTTGTTGCATGGAGGTTCGCTGCTTCATGGAGGTATCACAAACATTATGAGAGGATCCCACACTAGATCACGCTTCCGTCCACCTCGTCCTCAATCTCGGTTTGTGGAGGAAGGACGACAAACCCTGCTCCCTTGTTCTCATCCTTGATCATCTTGGTGTTTATTTGTTAGTGATCGATCTTTCAACAACCTTGTCACCTTTGGAATTCCATGCAGTTCAATATTTGTATCAATGCACCTTTTCACAAATTGGGGGTAGACACATATGCAGATGTAGGCTCTCTCTGAAAATTTTGGTGGAGATTAAATCCATCTCTATCGAGGATTCAATTGCTGCCAAGAGTCGATCACTACCAAGGAGTCGATCACTACCAAGGAGACACCTAATTCCACGTTGTATTTTCTAAGTAAGGAGCTTCAGGAGGGAAAGCTACACCCTCTTCTGGGAGGTTTTTCCTCTTGTGGGGTCGCTGCTAATAGTGCAGTACCAGATCCTCTTATATCTTCATTTGTTTATAATTTTTCAATTTATGAGATACTGAGGAACATAAGTTAGGATAAAAGGAAAGGCAGTCAGAGTTTGTGCAATAGTTGTTGTTCTAGGTCATAATTTATAAAGAAAAGGTATCAGTTCGCTGCTCTCAGGAAGAAAGTGTTGGCAGAGATCATTGCTTTTCCAGATCGTTGCTCGTCCAGATTGTCTAGATCTGGATATCGCTGCCCATCCAGATTGTCCAGATCGTTTCCCTCATAAAGTTGTCCTTCTTGCGTTCGAATCATTGCTTTCAATTTGTTGTGAGTTTGTCTTATAAAGGAGTTTTCATAGATGGCGAATTCACTTGATGAAGCTTATCTCAATGAAGCCAATAAATTGGATGGCTCAAATGTCTTCAATTGGAAATTCAAAATGTATACCTTGATGGAAGGTTATGGTGTATGGATGATCGCAAAAGGAGATGAAGTGCAACCAGATGCAGCTGCAGGTGCGACAACAAAAAAAATACAAGATTGGGATAAGTGGGAGAACAAAGCAAAGGTATTATTATGAATGTCTGTGAAAGAGAATACAATTCCTCACATTAGAGATGCTAAGACTTCTAAAGAAACCTGGAAAGCACTTAAAGATTTGTATGAGACTAATAATATGAATCATATTTTTTTTCTAAAGAGTAAATTTCTAAGTATTAGAATGGATATAAATGAGTCTATTAATACTTTTCTTGGGCGAATTAAAGACATGAAAGATAAATTGGGAGATATAGGAGAAAAAGTGTTAAACACTGATCTTGTCACAATTCCCTAAATGGAATGCTAGAGGACTATCAAATGTTTATAACAAGATTTGAAGTGATAGAGAAAGATCCTACCTTCGAGGAATTGACAAGTATATTGTTGCAAGAAGAATAGAGGTGCATGAATTTGAAACGTCAGAATTCAGACTTAGCACTGTGGACAAAGAAGAGATTCCCTAAAGGGAAACCAACAGAAGGCGGAAGAGGAGGAACTTCATTTCATAGGAAGTCATTTCCAAATCCAAATCAAGGTATGTCATCTAATAGAAATGAACCTAAGTGTTTCTATTGTGGTAGGACTAGGCATCTTGCCAGAGAATGTTATAAGAAGAAAAATTATAAGGCTAGACACTAGACATAAACATAAGAAACATTCAGTACACTTTGCAAAAGAAAACCCAAATTTGGATTCAAAAGATATTAGATTGTTTGTGTCTAATGTTGCATTGTCTATTGAAACTGATTATGTTGACGCATGGTTTGTTGATTATGGAGCCTCAATTCACATGACATGTAATAAGAATTGGTATATAAACTTTAAAGAAACACATAATGGTGCCCATATTTATCTTGGAGATGATCATTCCTATCAAATCAAGGGATATGGAGATATTTCAGTAACACTTTCGAATGGTACTGTAAGATACATTCACAATGTTGTGTATGCCCCTGGGATAAAGAGAAACTTGATTTATGTGTCCACAATTACATATCAGAATTTGAAGGTTGAATTCTTCAAGACACATTGTATAGTGAAGAACTTGCAGGATCATTATAGAATTGTTGTCTCAGGAGTTAGAGTTGGAGGTCTATACAAACTTGATGTCACTAGCAAGAATAATCAACCATTGACTTATGCAACTATTCCCACAGAAACTCTTTAGCACCAAAGATATGGTCACATTAATTATCATGATTTGTTTTTATTAGAAAAACAAAGTATGTTTGAAGGACTCCCTATGTTGAAGAATGAGTATGATTCTTGTGAAGTTTGTGTATTAGGAAAGATGCACAAAGATTAATTCCCCTCTAATTCTGATAGGAGAAAGAAATATGTATTAGAACTTATACATATTGATGTTTGTGGATCAATGCAGACAAGGTCCTTAGGTGGTGCTTATTATTTTTTGTTATTTATTGATGACTGCAAAAGATACACATGGGTTTATTTCCTTAGAAAAAAGAATGATGTTTTTGAACACTTCAAGGAATTTAAAAACATGTTGGAGAAGCAAACAGGAAAGACCATTAAAATCCTCCACTCATATCAAGGGGGAGAGTACAGATTAGGGAACTTTAGCAAGTGTTGCAAATATCATGGAATGGTACATCAATTTACAATACCCCACACTCCACAATAGAAGGGAGTTGCAAAAAGGAAAAATAGAACTTTGGTGGAGTGTGCATGAAGTATGATGAAAGGTAAGAATCTCTCAAATTATTTTTGGGCTAAGGCCATTAGCATTGTTGTTTATTTAAAGAATAGAAGTCCAACAAGGTGTCTTGATCATAAAACTCATTTCGAATCCTTGTATGATTATAAACCAATAGCTAATAGTTTGAAGATATTTGGGTTTAAAGGTTTTGTGCATATTCCAATGGAGAACAAGAATAAACTTGATGGTAAATCTATCAAATGTATTTTTATAGGGTACTATTCAGAATTTAAAGAATATAAATTGTTTGATCCATCTACTCACAAAGTGTTTGCGAGTAGAGATGTAATTTTCCATGAGAAAAGAGAAGGAAATAATGAATACAACATTCATGAAGGATGGCATGTACTTCATGAAGATGAAGAGGTCAAAGAAAAGAAGCACCAGTAGGAAAAGTCACCCAGTGACATGGATACATCCAACAGTGAACAAGAATCTTCACAAAACGGAGAAGAAGTCACTAGTCAATTGAGAAGATCTTCACAACAGATTCGTCTACTTGAAAAATATAAAGATTATGCCTTGATGAATAGTATTTCAAATGTCATAGAACCCATGAGTTTTAATTAAGCTAATGAACATGAAGAGTGGATAAAAGCAATGGAGGAAGAATATGACTCTATAATGAAAAACAAAACTTGGGAATTGACTGAATTGTCTAAAGATAAAAAGCCCATAGGATGTAAATGGATATACAAACCTAAATTCAAAGTAGATGGTAGTATAGATAAATATAAATCCAGATTGGTGGCAATAGGGTATTCACAAAAGGAGGGAATTGATTATGTAGAAACATTTGCACCAATAGCTAAATTAAATACTATAAGATTGTTAATTGGATTAGCTACACAGTACCATTGGAAGATTCACCAATTAGATGTAAATTTTATTTTTATGAATGGTGAGTTAAAGGAGGAGGTTTACCTTACTCAACCAGAGGGGTTTGTGAAAAGTGGTCAGGAACATTTAGTGTGTAAATTAAAGGAATCATTGTATGCACTGAAACATGCACCTAGGTCTTGGTATGAGAAGATAGTTTCCTTCTTTCTTCAATAGGGTTTTATGAGGAGCAAAAGTGATCCAAATATGTATACCAAGTTTGATGAAAAGGGACATGTTGTATTGATTTCCTTATATGTTGATGATTTAATTATTACAGGAAATTAAAAAAACTTGATTAATGGAATTAAGAAGCAGATGTCGCAAGTATTTGAAATGAAATATCTCGGTGAGTTACATTAATGGATAGGTCTTGAAGTTTGGAGAAATGTTGATCAAACCTTTGTGTCTCAAGGTAAATATGTTAAATAAGTACTTCATAAGTTTAAAATGTATCAATGTAAAGTTTCTTATGTTCCAATGCAACGGAACGTGAAAATTTATTGTGATGATGGTTCCAAGGAGGTAAATGGTACAGGGTATAGATAGATGGTGGGAAGCTTGAACTATCTCACTACAACCAGACCTAACATAACATATTATGTTGGTGTGTTAAGTCAATTTATGGAAAAACCTCTAGAAAACCATTGGAATGCAGCGAAAAGGGTATTCAGGTATGTCAAATGAACAATTTATTATGGTATTAAATATACTGATTCGTTCGATGCTGAGCTTCAGATTGGGCTGGCAATCTGGATGATCAAAGATCTACTACAGGTTATGCCTTTTGAATTGGATCTGAGATTGCTTCATGGGGCAGTAAGAAGAAGCATATTGTATCTTTGTCATCCACTAAGGAAGGATATTAAACATTGTGTGCAACAACTTGTGAAGTTGTTTGGTTGAGAAGACTACTTCAAGATGTTGGATAAGAACAAAGAAAAACTACGATAATCAAATGTGATAACCAAAGCTCAATCAAGTTGGCAAATAATCCAATTTACCATTCAAGGACAAAGCATGTTGATACTAAGTTTCATTTTGTTCGAGAAAAGATGCAGTCTAATGACATTGCTTTAATGTATTGTAATACGAGTGAAAATGATGTTGATATTTTCACTAAGCCTCTTGGGAAGATAAAATTTGAACTGTTTAGGAAGATGTTACGTGTGGATTTCAATCATTTCTCTATTAAAGGGGAGACTTAGAAATAATGGAGATTAGTTGCGATTTAATGTACTCCTCTAAACCAAATAATGGTTCTAACCATCTAAACCAAATATCATCCTATATAATATACTCCTAGTGTGGCTTTGCTCATAACCTTGGGGTGTTGCCTTGTTTTCCATTTCTTCTATTTTCAAGTATTACATCATCAAATTTAAATTATACAATATTTAGGGATATAAAAAAATCCATTTTTGTCTCCCTCAAAATGTTGTTTCTCCATAAAAGCACCCATTCTCTTTAGCTTGCTCATAAGAAAACAATTTTTTATTCAATCTACATTCACCGTGAATGATGTTTTTAAATTAAGTCTATAATCATTCAAAGCTAAATTTATCTACTT
>JASDQU010244492.1:136614-148097 GCA_032191745.1 Picea mariana
CGGTCTACACGCAATGATGTTTTTATATTAATAACATGAATATTTACATGTACAAAATAGGCTCCTGGCCTTTAACACCTAGGCTCTTTGGCCTACTAACACATAATCCTACCATCTTATAATTGGTCGGCTCATTAGCCTACAAAACATGTTTACAATTCATAATACAACTAGGGCTCTTCCTAGGGATATTACAGGGACAATGGAAGACTTTATTGTTGCATTTGAGCACTTGGATTTCATAATGGAGGGCATGTCAGATTCTTTCTTTAGGGAATGATTTATCAGTGGCCTCCAAGATGTAATTTGTTCCCATGTTCTCATGGCACACCCACAAACTTGGTTGGAAGATACTCAATGAGCCAAGGAATCCCAACAAACTGTGTCCTCCTAGACTCGCAAACCCTCCTTTCCTCCTCACCCTAAACCCACCCATTTTCCCCCTTATGCAACTCCCCTCAAGATCCATAAATTCACCAGGGCTAAAATGGTTGAATGTAAACTCAACGGTCTTTGTTATAATTGTGATGCCAAATATTTTTCTGGGCACATGTGTAAGGAACAAAATTATTTTATGGCTGTGACTAAGGATCTTTCTGAAGAAGATTTTGTTATTCCTCATGTGGAAGAACTCCCACTGCCATCTTACCTCACCCCACCCTCTGACCCACCTAACGTTGACTTGGTGATTTCCCTTAATGCTCTCACTGGATTCTCTTCTCCCCGGACTCTCAAATTAATTGGTTACATCAAAAATAGGAAAGTCGTCATCCTTGTGGACGGTGGTAGCACCCATAACTTTATTCATCGCCTCATTTTGCAAAAATTCAATTGTTACATCCATGCCATCAATAATTTTTAAATCATGATTGCCAATGGTGGTTCCATAAAATGTGGAGGACGATGTGAAAATGTGCACCTCCAAATTGGTTAGTATCACCCGAAATCCCGTATTTTTTCTATAGACATGGGTGGTTGTGACATTGTTCTTGGTGTTGAATGGTTACACACTCTTGGCCCCATTCTCATGGATTTTAAGGACTTAACCATAAAGTTCCAATAGGAGGGACAAAAATATAATTTTCAAGGCATTACAGTATGTTCCCATGAGATCATCAGTTCCCATCACATGAAAAATCTCTTCAAAAAGGTTCATTTAGGAATTATAGCCCAACTCCACTCCATTCATGTTGTTGAGATGCCTTCTATGCTTATGGACCTCCAAGCTATCCTATCCCTCCACCAAGTTTCTTTTACCACCCCCAAAGAACTTCCCCCTTCCCCTAGAGTCCATGATCATTCCATCCCTCTCATCCCGGGCAATATTCCTCCCAATGTTTGGCCTTGTCGTCATCCCTTTGCCTAGATGAATGAAATTGAGAAACAAATTCACGAAATACTAGAATCCAGTGTTATACATCCTAGTAATAGCCCCTATTCTTCCCCTGTGGTCATGGTATTCAAGAAAGAAGGTACTTGGCACATGTCTCCTAATGTCCGTGCCCTCAACAAACTCACAATCAAATACAAATTCCCCATTCATGTCATTGATGACCTCTTAGATGAATTGAGTGGTGCTCAATACTTCACCAAATTGGATCTACATTCTAGATACCACCAGATCCGTATGAACGAAGAATACATTCCCAAGACTGCATTTTGCACTCATGAGGGTCATTATGAATTCTTGGTAATTCCCTTTGGATTTAATAATTTTCTTTCCACTTTCCAAAGTCTTATGAAGCATGTCTTCCATCCTTTTCTCTGTCATTTTGTTTTAGTTTTATTTGATGATATTCTCATATACAGTAAAACTTGGTCATCCCATCTCTTCCATGTGAATCAAGTTCTCCATCTCCTCTCTAAGGACCAAATTTTCCTCAAACAATCTAAATGTGCCTTTGGTGCCTCAAAAGTGGAATACCTGGGTCATATTTTCAGCAAGGATGGTGTCCGCGTGCATACTAAGAAAATTGAATCTATGAAAGACTAGACTCTCCCTAAAACTCTTAAGAGCTTGCGTGGTTTTCTAGGTTTAACGGGCTATTATAGGAAGTTTGTTCGAAATTATGGAAAGAATGGAGCTCCTCTCACTTTCCTCATTAAAAACAATTCTTTCACTTGGATTGCAGCTGTGGATCAGGCCTCCCAAGCCTTAAACGATGTTATGTGCTCAAACCCTATCCTAGCACTCCTAGACTTCACAAAGACATTCCTATTGGAATGTGTTGGTTTTGGAAAAGGAATTGTAGCCATCCTGATGCAAGATGCTGGGCCCTTATCCTTCACTAGAAAACAACTTTCAGAGGGAAATTTGGGCCAATCCATTTATGAAAAGGAAATGTTATCTATTTTTCATGTCGTGGATCTATGGTGTCCTTATTTATTGGTTCAACAATTATAATTCAAAACTGATCATCAAAGTCTCAAGTATTTCCTAGAACAACGAATTTCATCTTCGACGCAACAAAAAAGGGTGACCAAGCTATTTGGATATGATTATGAGAACATTTGGAATAAAGGTAGGGAAAATATAGTGGCCTATGCTCTTTCCCAAAAATATGAAGAAGATGGGTCCCTTTCCTCCCTCTCCTTCATTGTACTAAATTGGCTCCAAGCTGTTTGTCAAAAATAGTTGCAAGACACCAAAATTTCTAGCCTGCTCCACCAATTGCAACACAATTCTTCTATTTCTATAGGTTACTCTTGGAATAATGAAGAGCTTCGCTACAAAGTCCATTTGTATTTATGTAATAAATCCGTCCTTAAATCCACAGTTCTTTCTGAACTTCATGGTTCACCCACAACTGAGAATTTAGGATTTACCAAAATCTATGAACGGGTCAAACGTTCCTTTTTCTGGGAGGGTATGAAATAGGACGTTCACACCTTTATGGTTGAAAGTGAGGTCTGTCAACTAAACAAGGGAGAAACTGTCAAAGATTCGGGCACATTCCAACCACTTATGATTCCTGCTGCTGTTTGGAGAGATATTTCTATGGACTTCATTATAGGCTTTACCAAAATCAGGCAATAAGTCAGTCATCATGGTGGTCATCGATCATCTCTCCAAATATGCTCATTTATGTGCTCTTCAACACCCATTCACAGCCTCCATAATCGCTCAAATATTCATGGATAATATCTCCAAGCTTCATGGCATGCCTAATTCTATTGTCTTTGATAGAGATCCCACTTTCACCAACAATTTTTAGCAAGATTGTTCAAGCTACATGGCACCCAATTGCATCTCAGCACTACCTATCACCCCCAGCTGAATGGCCAGATTGAAGTTATCAACAAGTGTTTGGAAACATATATGAGGTGTTTTTCATATGAACGAAAAAATCGGTGGGTTCAATAGTTACCCCTAGCTGAATGGTGGTACAACACATCTTACCATACAGCTACTCACATGACTCATTTTGAAGAAGTCTAGGGCCAAAATCCCCCATTAGTTCTCTCCTATATGCAAGGGGTCTCGAAGGTTCAGGAGGTTGACACAAATATCACAGTCCGCGAGGATATTCTTTGTGCCATCAAAGGCAATTTGGTCATGGCTCAAAATCACATGAAGCAACAAGCAGATCAAGGTTGCTCTGCACACCATTTTGTTGAAGGGGACCGAGTATTTCTTCGACTACAACCTTATAAGAATACTTCACTCAAATATCAACACTATCAAAAACTTGTGCCCAAATTTTATGGTTCTTATACAATGCTCAAGCGTGTGGGATCAGTGGCTTATCATTTATCTCTACCTAGTCAGTCGAAGCTCCATCCTATTTTTTATGTTTCCTTAAAGAAGGTGATTGGAACTAAGTGTCAAACTCAAACTAGTCTTCCTGAGTTGGATGAAGAAGGTTCCATATGGTTGCAACCACAAGAAGTATTTTCCCAGAGAGAGTGTCATCTTCATCAACGCACCACTCGTAAAGTGTTAGTTCAATGGAAATATACCCATCCATAAGATGCCACCTGGGAGTCAACCACTATTCTACAACAATTCCCTCATCTTAAGCCTTGAGGACAAGGGTGTTCTAAGGGGGAAGGCATGTTAGGTACCTAACCTCCCTAACCACTCATGTAGGTAGAACAATATAATTCCATGTAATAAAGGACAATATTAATAAGGCCTAGTAATAAGGAAGAATAAGTCAAATGTAAGAATACCTAATAGAAGCTTCCGCTTCTAGAAGGATCTTCCTCTATATTGTTCTTTTGGATAAATAGACTTAGTATAAATAGAAGTAGAGGGTATGAGAAATCTTGTCTTGGATATTATTATAATAGAGATATGCTCTATTGGAGGCTGCCCCCTCGAAGAGGCAAGTGAACATTCCTATCAGTAATCAAAGTGCTCATTTTGGTGTTATTTTGGTATTGTTATGATATTATTTTGGTATTGTTTTGGTTATATCATTGTTTCTTTTCCATTTCTAGCTAAAATATTTATGTTCTGCATACTATTTTATATTTGGAATACTACAAAACTCTTGAAATTGTAAATATCCATGGTTGAGATTGCAAGTTTAAAATGTAATAAGGTTTGTTCAGGACACTAAATCCATTTATATATTTAAAAATACAATTTCAGCAATGAAAAATTACAATGTCGCCAAATTACACTTAGAAATAATGGAGATTAGTAGTGATTTAATGTACTCCTCTAAATTGAATAATGGTTCCAACCGTCTAAATCGAATATCATCCTATATAATGTACTCCTCAATTGATTTAATATAACGCAATGTGGCCTTGATCTGATGGCCTCTAGGTGCTGCCTCGCTTGAGAGCAGTCGGTTCCTTTCCATTTATTCTATTTTTAAGTTGGTATCAGAGCATGGAGATTCGTTGTTGCATGGAGGTTCGCTGCTTCATGGAGGTATCACAAACATTATGAGAGGATCCCACACTAGATCACGCTTCCGTCCACCTCGTCCTCAATCTCGGTTTGTGGAGGAAGGACGACAAACCCTGCTCCCTTGTTCTCATCCTTGATCATCTTGGTGTTTATTTGTTAGTGATCGATCTTTCAACAACCTTGTCACCTTTGGAATTCCATGCAGTTCAATATTTGTATCAATGCACCTTTTCACAAATTGGGGGTAGACACATATGCAGATGTAGGCTCTCTCTGAAAATTTTGGTGGAGATTAAATCCATCTCTATCGAGGATTCAATTGCTGCCAAGAGTCGATCACTACCAAGGAGTCGATCACTACCAAGGAGACACCTAATTCCACGTTGTATTTTCTAAGTAAGGAGCTTCAGGAGGGAAAGCTACACCCTCTTCTGGGAGGTTTTTCCTCTTGTGGGGTCGCTGCTAATAGTGCAGTACCAGATCCTCTTATATCTTCATTTGTTTATAATTTTTCAATTTATGAGATACTGAGGAACATAAGTTAGGATAAAAGGAAAGGCAGTCAGAGTTTGTGCAATAGTTGTTGTTCTAGGTCATAATTTATAAAGAAAAGGTATCAGTTCGCTGCTCTCAGGAAGAAAGTGTTGGCAGAGATCATTGCTTTTCCAGATCGTTGCTCGTCCAGATTGTCTAGATCTGGATATCGCTGCCCATCCAGATTGTCCAGATCGTTTCCCTCATAAAGTTGTCCTTCTTGCGTTCGAATCATTGCTTTCAATTTGTTGTGAGTTTGTCTTATAAAGGAGTTTTCATAGATGGCGAATTCACTTGATGAAGCTTATCTCAATGAAGCCAATAAATTGGATGGCTCAAATGTCTTCAATTGGAAATTCAAAATGTATACCTTGATGGAAGGTTATGGTGTATGGATGATCGCAAAAGGAGATGAAGTGCAACCAGATGCAGCTGCAGGTGCGACAACAAAAAAAATACAAGATTGGGATAAGTGGGAGAACAAAGCAAAGGTATTATTATGAATGTCTGTGAAAGAGAATACAATTCCTCACATTAGAGATGCTAAGACTTCTAAAGAAACCTGGAAAGCACTTAAAGATTTGTATGAGACTAATAATATGAATCATATTTTTTTTCTAAAGAGTAAATTTCTAAGTATTAGAATGGATATAAATGAGTCTATTAATACTTTTCTTGGGCGAATTAAAGACATGAAAGATAAATTGGGAGATATAGGAGAAAAAGTGTTAAACACTGATCTTGTCACAATTCCCTAAATGGAATGCTAGAGGACTATCAAATGTTTATAACAAGATTTGAAGTGATAGAGAAAGATCCTACCTTCGAGGAATTGACAAGTATATTGTTGCAAGAAGAATAGAGGTGCATGAATTTGAAACGTCAGAATTCAGACTTAGCACTGTGGACAAAGAAGAGATTCCCTAAAGGGAAACCAACAGAAGGCGGAAGAGGAGGAACTTCATTTCATAGGAAGTCATTTCCAAATCCAAATCAAGGTATGTCATCTAATAGAAATGAACCTAAGTGTTTCTATTGTGGTAGGACTAGGCATCTTGCCAGAGAATGTTATAAGAAGAAAAATTATAAGGCTAGACACTAGACATAAACATAAGAAACATTCAGTACACTTTGCAAAAGAAAACCCAAATTTGGATTCAAAAGATATTAGATTGTTTGTGTCTAATGTTGCATTGTCTATTGAAACTGATTATGTTGACGCATGGTTTGTTGATTATGGAGCCTCAATTCACATGACATGTAATAAGAATTGGTATATAAACTTTAAAGAAACACATAATGGTGCCCATATTTATCTTGGAGATGATCATTCCTATCAAATCAAGGGATATGGAGATATTTCAGTAACACTTTCGAATGGTACTGTAAGATACATTCACAATGTTGTGTATGCCCCTGGGATAAAGAGAAACTTGATTTATGTGTCCACAATTACATATCAGAATTTGAAGGTTGAATTCTTCAAGACACATTGTATAGTGAAGAACTTGCAGGATCATTATAGAATTGTTGTCTCAGGAGTTAGAGTTGGAGGTCTATACAAACTTGATGTCACTAGCAAGAATAATCAACCATTGACTTATGCAACTATTCCCACAGAAACTCTTTAGCACCAAAGATATGGTCACATTAATTATCATGATTTGTTTTTATTAGAAAAACAAAGTATGTTTGAAGGACTCCCTATGTTGAAGAATGAGTATGATTCTTGTGAAGTTTGTGTATTAGGAAAGATGCACAAAGATTAATTCCCCTCTAATTCTGATAGGAGAAAGAAATATGTATTAGAACTTATACATATTGATGTTTGTGGATCAATGCAGACAAGGTCCTTAGGTGGTGCTTATTATTTTTTGTTATTTATTGATGACTGCAAAAGATACACATGGGTTTATTTCCTTAGAAAAAAGAATGATGTTTTTGAACACTTCAAGGAATTTAAAAACATGTTGGAGAAGCAAACAGGAAAGACCATTAAAATCCTCCACTCATATCAAGGGGGAGAGTACAGATTAGGGAACTTTAGCAAGTGTTGCAAATATCATGGAATGGTACATCAATTTACAATACCCCACACTCCACAATAGAAGGGAGTTGCAAAAAGGAAAAATAGAACTTTGGTGGAGTGTGCATGAAGTATGATGAAAGGTAAGAATCTCTCAAATTATTTTTGGGCTAAGGCCATTAGCATTGTTGTTTATTTAAAGAATAGAAGTCCAACAAGGTGTCTTGATCATAAAACTCATTTCGAATCCTTGTATGATTATAAACCAATAGCTAATAGTTTGAAGATATTTGGGTTTAAAGGTTTTGTGCATATTCCAATGGAGAACAAGAATAAACTTGATGGTAAATCTATCAAATGTATTTTTATAGGGTACTATTCAGAATTTAAAGAATATAAATTGTTTGATCCATCTACTCACAAAGTGTTTGCGAGTAGAGATGTAATTTTCCATGAGAAAAGAGAAGGAAATAATGAATACAACATTCATGAAGGATGGCATGTACTTCATGAAGATGAAGAGGTCAAAGAAAAGAAGCACCAGTAGGAAAAGTCACCCAGTGACATGGATACATCCAACAGTGAACAAGAATCTTCACAAAACGGAGAAGAAGTCACTAGTCAATTGAGAAGATCTTCACAACAGATTCGTCTACTTGAAAAATATAAAGATTATGCCTTGATGAATAGTATTTCAAATGTCATAGAACCCATGAGTTTTAATTAAGCTAATGAACATGAAGAGTGGATAAAAGCAATGGAGGAAGAATATGACTCTATAATGAAAAACAAAACTTGGGAATTGACTGAATTGTCTAAAGATAAAAAGCCCATAGGATGTAAATGGATATACAAACCTAAATTCAAAGTAGATGGTAGTATAGATAAATATAAATCCAGATTGGTGGCAATAGGGTATTCACAAAAGGAGGGAATTGATTATGTAGAAACATTTGCACCAATAGCTAAATTAAATACTATAAGATTGTTAATTGGATTAGCTACACAGTACCATTGGAAGATTCACCAATTAGATGTAAATTTTATTTTTATGAATGGTGAGTTAAAGGAGGAGGTTTACCTTACTCAACCAGAGGGGTTTGTGAAAAGTGGTCAGGAACATTTAGTGTGTAAATTAAAGGAATCATTGTATGCACTGAAACATGCACCTAGGTCTTGGTATGAGAAGATAGTTTCCTTCTTTCTTCAATAGGGTTTTATGAGGAGCAAAAGTGATCCAAATATGTATACCAAGTTTGATGAAAAGGGACATGTTGTATTGATTTCCTTATATGTTGATGATTTAATTATTACAGGAAATTAAAAAAACTTGATTAATGGAATTAAGAAGCAGATGTCGCAAGTATTTGAAATGAAATATCTCGGTGAGTTACATTAATGGATAGGTCTTGAAGTTTGGAGAAATGTTGATCAAACCTTTGTGTCTCAAGGTAAATATGTTAAATAAGTACTTCATAAGTTTAAAATGTATCAATGTAAAGTTTCTTATGTTCCAATGCAACGGAACGTGAAAATTTATTGTGATGATGGTTCCAAGGAGGTAAATGGTACAGGGTATAGATAGATGGTGGGAAGCTTGAACTATCTCACTACAACCAGACCTAACATAACATATTATGTTGGTGTGTTAAGTCAATTTATGGAAAAACCTCTAGAAAACCATTGGAATGCAGCGAAAAGGGTATTCAGGTATGTCAAATGAACAATTTATTATGGTATTAAATATACTGATTCGTTCGATGCTGAGCTTCAGATTGGGCTGGCAATCTGGATGATCAAAGATCTACTACAGGTTATGCCTTTTGAATTGGATCTGAGATTGCTTCATGGGGCAGTAAGAAGAAGCATATTGTATCTTTGTCATCCACTAAGGAAGGATATTAAACATTGTGTGCAACAACTTGTGAAGTTGTTTGGTTGAGAAGACTACTTCAAGATGTTGGATAAGAACAAAGAAAAACTACGATAATCAAATGTGATAACCAAAGCTCAATCAAGTTGGCAAATAATCCAATTTACCATTCAAGGACAAAGCATGTTGATACTAAGTTTCATTTTGTTCGAGAAAAGATGCAGTCTAATGACATTGCTTTAATGTATTGTAATACGAGTGAAAATGATGTTGATATTTTCACTAAGCCTCTTGGGAAGATAAAATTTGAACTGTTTAGGAAGATGTTACGTGTGGATTTCAATCATTTCTCTATTAAAGGGGAGACTTAGAAATAATGGAGATTAGTTGCGATTTAATGTACTCCTCTAAACCAAATAATGGTTCTAACCATCTAAACCAAATATCATCCTATATAATATACTCCTAGTGTGGCTTTGCTCATAACCTTGGGGTGTTGCCTTGTTTTCCATTTCTTCTATTTTCAAGTATTACATCATCAAATTTAAATTATACAATATTTAGGGATATAAAAAAATCCATTTTTGTCTCCCTCAAAATGTTGTTTCTCCATAAAAGCACCCATTCTCTTTAGCTTGCTCATAAGAAAACAATTTTTTATTCAATCTACATTCACCGTGAATGATGTTTTTAAATTAAGTCTATAATCATTCAAAGCTAAATTTATCTACTTCTTAGAGATGAAGTGTGATATGATTTTCAAATTTATTTATGAATAATATATAAAAAAAATTAATGAAATAAAATTGATGAAGAAATTCATGTAACTTCGAAGACGTGAGGGCTATATCTATTCAGCCGTTCAAACATCTACCCAATTAATAATGGAATGGTCCATGGTAACTCAAACACGGTGCCTTTTATATGTGGACATCCTTAAGTGTTTATATAAAGTGCCTAAATTATTGAAGAAGAAGACGACAATGCAAATTAAGAGAATGGAGATAAATGACACAGATATGTGCGTTCCTGAGACAACCGAATCTACTAACGAGTACGACGTATGCTTGGTAATCGCACATTTCACCTATGTCATACATTGTCAGCTTTGAAAGCAACAGCATGGAAATGCCAAATAAATTCGAAAATTCGCCGGTCGATTCGGCCACATTGTTGGACAAATTCGATTCATTTCTCAATGTTCTCTGTCTTAAAGGATCACAACAAATCGGGTTTTGGAGAGCGCCGTGATGGTTGAGAAGTTCAAGGTTTTGGGCTAGGGTTTAAGTTGTGTAGGTAGATTTGATTATGTCGAAAGGTGTACATTTATTAATCATGGACACATTTAATAAGTTTTTAGTGCTTAATCAGTTTTGTATGGACAAGATGAAATATTGATGAAATATTCTTAGTAGTCTCAATAAATCAATGGTTGTGATTTCAACCACTAACTTTTTCACTATTATAAAGACATCAGTTTACATATTTATTTTTTTACTTTTACTTAAGTATATTTAAAATTTACCATGGTGGCTAGTTGATTGCCACGTATGAGTAATTAGGGTTTCATTTTCTAGACCAACCTAAACCTTTGGCTTTCACCAACCAAGTTCTGGGCACAATGCCTCCTTAAGCCCTCCTTTTGCAAGCCTTTGAATTTGTGGTTGTGCTAGTCATATGTAACAATTAAATTTGATTATTTAATTTTTATAGTTATTAATTTAAATTTAAAATGGTAGGTGAAGTAATTAATGAGTTTAGCCCGCAGGGGTGTAGACTGATTGGCAAGTTCGTGTAAATGGCAGGAACTATGTAAAAAAGGAGGTCTCAAGGTCGATTCTCACCCCGCTTTACCCGGAGGGCGTGCTTGCGGGATGTGCGTTTCTCCCCAGGGGTTATAAGGCAGCCGGCAGGATTCGACCCCGTGTCACGCGAGTACGATACTACCGTTGTAGGATTCGACCCCGTGTCACGCGAGTACGATACTACCGTTGTTACCGATTCCCCTGAGAAAAAAAAAAATTAATGAGTTTAAGTTGTTTGTAGGTAGGATCTGGTCACATGTAATAGTCGAATTTGATTATTTAATTTTCATAATTGTTAATTTAAATTTAACAAGGTAGATGAGGTAATTAAGCAAGGGAATTAATGAGGGGATAAGGTAGTTGGGGAATGGAATGAGAGGG
>JASDQU010244492.1:157965-176828 GCA_032191745.1 Picea mariana
CGTATTGGGTGAGCGGATGTGGTCGTAGCTAGCGGGATAGAGTGCGCTAGAGGTAACCGCAGAAGGTCCTCTCCAATAGCCCATCTCCAATAGCTCCGGGAAGGAAGCTGTTTTTACCCTTCGCCTTACGGGTGAGAAGCTACTTTGGACAATTCATTATGATGGAGATGTTTAAATCATTCCGTGGTCAACAGTCAATTAAGTCTGTGTTCACAACATGGAGTTGATACATAACATTTAAAACGTTATTAATAACAAAAAAAAATTCAACGTCGGTAATAAATAAAATATTTCAATTTTCATCTTAAATAAAAAAAAATTCTATATCAACTCTATATAGAGAAAGAGAGAAAAAAAATAATGTAAAGTAAAAAATTCTTCTTTAGTTGATAGGTGTTTTGTACTTCCTAAAATAAGGAGATTCTTAATTCATTCAATGTTTGATATGGAATTGACATGTGACATTTTAAAAAAATTAATAAGAAAAAAAATTCTTATAATTTATATATATTTTAACTCTGAATCTATGTTTAATGATTATCCAGATTTTTTAAGTAAATTGTTCAATAACTCTATGGATCAAATTTCATCCATATCATATTATTGTTATCACTCTTAATTAATGATTTATTTAAAAGGAAGTTTGACTTGGGATCTAAACAACGTTAAATAGAAGATTATTCGTCCCATTATTTGGAGACAGGAACAATTGGGCCTAACTCCACTAATGGATATTTTCCCTTTGGCAAGAATTCACTGATATGGAAAAACTAAAGAAAAAATTGCATTTCAACATATTTTAACTGACTAGTTAGAGTTACTGCAAAACCTATAAGTGTTGAGAAGCATTAAATTTTTAGAGATGCAAAAAAAAATTATAGTACAAAACTTAAGAAATGTTTATATTTCTAAGAATTTGATATCTTTCAAAGCATGATAGATCTTGAGTTAACATGGAATTAGGTTGATTCANATATATATATATATATATATATATATGCCACATGTAAACTCCATGTTGAGCACAGACGAAATTTCACATCTCTCGCATACTCAACTCACCATTCAATTGTTTTAACCACCAGAGTAGATTCATCTTAACTCTGAATCTATCATACACCTTGAGGTATCAAATTATTGGAGATGCAATTTTTGTATAGTACAAAACTTGAAGAAATGTTTGCAAGTGAGTGCATGAAGTTGGTGGACGAAAAAGTGGCAAGGGGCTCAGTAGGAACACGAACTCACAGGAATGCATGTGCATTCTTGGGAACGTGCGCGCGTTCTTGATGCTAGAGGCTTGGAAAATTATGAACCTCCACTCAGCGTGCCACATAGACATGTTGGAGGAAGGTCTTTGTGTTCTTAAGAATGGGTGTGCATTCCTAAGAATGGATGCACATTCCTCTGTCATTCTCCTTTTTAAGGGACCACAGGCACGATTTGTGTCGATTTTCATAGACCGCACCTCGTGTTTGTCCCTTCAATGAGAAAATAGAGAGGAGGAGCAGAGCAACAAGAAAAGACAAGATATTGCCAGATATGCTTCATTTCTCTTACTTTCCTCTCACTCTAGTAATTTTTACTTTTATTCAATTAATTTAATATATTCTAAAAGAGTCTAGATTATAGAAAATTATAATATTTTAGAGAAATATCATATATGAAATTGAGAGAGAGATGTCTCTTACATTGCCTAACACTTCCCCTTTAAATATAACTATAGAGAATTTACAAGAAATATGATTATTTTATTGTTTTTTTAATTTCTTAAAATGTGTATTGATGTTTTTTGTAATTTTCTACTTCTGTTAAAAAATTGACGCAATTTATATGCCATGCCTTATTAAATTGCAACAGATATTATAAAATTGAACTTAAAGACAATGAAAACCACATACAAGAAGATTAATAAGAGGAAAACTCCAACCCACCATAACCACCAAACATAAACAAACATATTGATGAGGATCGGTTGGCCATATTGAGATCACTTATGCATGGATTAAGGAGCAGAAGAGAACCTAGTCGGTTGTCGTTGGCCACTTCATTGGATGCCATTGTATCCTCCATTGCAAGTGCCCAAGGAAAATTAACTACTATTTCTGAATAGAGGGATATAATGTTCGAGTTCTATAAGACTAGACTCAATAGAAACCAAGTTAGAGACTTGGGTATTTCAAAACAAGAGCTGGTGTATCTTTTTGTTGACTCTCGAAGTAGACAACAACCACCTATGGATAAGAAACACATTTGTATGGAATGGTGCATCCACCCATAATTTATTCAAAATTGAATGGACAGGTGGTTCATGGTCTTTAATAAACCTCCCTACAATAATAAGGAGGTGCATTTATATTTTTTGATAAAATTATGAAAAGAATTAATTTAGGGTAACCATGTGAACTACTTCAACATTGGTGATTTCCATGGGGTGGGTCGAGGGTCCACATAGGACTGGGAACATGGTAGGCATGATCCCATGTTAGGTCCTCGCCCCCCAAGGCAAAGACCTAACCCCCCTTCCCAACATCCTGTCATTGTAAAGGGATTGCAATAGGCACATATAGCTCTATCAGCCTTAACTCAGATTTCAATGCAACATGGTAGTTTTGTTGCACTATCTCGGCAGGAGGTGTCTATTGGTGACATTGATAGAGGGGTTGGACCTTCAATCCTTAGAGCAGAGTGAAACAAGGAGAGGGAACATGGATAGAGGATTTGTTCATGTCAGCCTCAAAGATGCTCGATTTGTGGGAAAAATTGTTATGGACCTATGGAGGCTAGTGGACACTAGAGCATCATGGAGGAGTTCGGTCTCTTAACCATCTCTATTTTCTTCATTGTTATATATTTATATACTATTCTGTGTATTTATTTTGATATTTTATTGTATGATGTTTTGCAGTTGCCACACCTGTATAGTATACCCTCTACGTCAATAGATGCATCAGTCTATGTCTCCATCATTGATGCAGTAGTATAGGCAACCTTCTAATTCGATGTACCACATACACAGGTATGGGTCGCATTTGATACATTCATTATAGTGATTCCTTTATTTTTTGGCATCCTCAAATTTTCAATGTTCTTTTGTTTTTATAGGTTGTGGGACCACGCAGTGTCAAGCAATGTCCACTTGAGATGGACATGTCACCTGCTTCACATGTATTATGTGTTGAGTTAAATCTTGTTCAAATATCAAATTTCTTGTATTTATGTTGTTTAATTTTAGTATTTGGTACTAATAACAATATTATTAATATTCCTACAGATTGTTGATATTTTCACCAGTTACAGTTTTAGTCCATTCCTTGGATACTCGACCATCGATTTTGGGTTATTTGTTTCCAAGCCAAGCATTATTCCATCACCTGTATAAATTGTGTGGGTTCATTACCACCCACCCTCAGCATATTTCATATTCAATCGATCCTCACTGGTTGCATGAGTAGACCACCCACCCGCACCACCTCTTCCATCGCATCCATCCATAGTGGATGCACCCGTATGCTACCCATCCCCACCACCATTTGAATCTATATCATCCACCGAGGCTTCCATGGTATATTTTACCTTGGATCAGGTTGTACAACCGAGTCCTCCACCTACAAGTGACTCTCCATCGATGCCTAAGATATTCACGGTGAAATAATATGCTGATGATCAATTATTATGTATCATGAATGGAATTGATTTTATGCATATTTGTTTAAATTTTATGATTTGATCATTATAATTGATGGAGGGTGGCATCGTTGAGAGATTAGAGTCATGCACCAGAGTAACACCCTCATGATTGTCAATACCATCTACATTCAGTTGTCTTGTGTTGAATTAAGAAGTAACGTTTTTTAAGTATTTAAATTCATTGTGAAAAACAAATTATAACAATGTTTTTCTTTGCGCAGTCTTCGGAGCGTCGAACCACACTAAGGAGAAAAACCACTTGAGGTTTTTCTTCAAGCAAGAGAAAAAATATCGACTTCTGGGACGCTCTTGAGGGTGGCGAGGGTGGCAATGGTCAATGGGTGACCAATGAATTCCATTTTTTTTTTATCTATGCCACCATATGGTTGTTTTTTATGTACGGCACTTGTTGTCGCTTTGTATATTGGGAATGATGTGTCATTTTTTTAAATATGTACAATTTAGATGATGTTGAATACACACACACACACACACACATTTCATGGCACGTTTTTTATGAATCTCATTGTTTCTGCATTTTATGTTGATGAATGAATGAATTTCAAAGTGTTTCAATTTCCACTCTTTTCTGTTATATCTCTATTCTTCTAAGAAATAGTAAATAGAAACAATTTTTTATCTATATTCTTCGAAGAACTAGTTCCACATAAAAATACCGTGACAAGGATATTCCTAGGAAACATAGATTTACATTTTTTTATAAAGGGAGAAACCTACGTGAACATCATGAACATGAACATGAAAATGAATAGAGCAATCCATGAGTTTAAATAAATGCACATGTTGGGATTATGGATGGATTTGGGATAATGAAGACATGATGAGAAGATGAAATCTCAAACTCAAAATCTCTTATAACCTTCAATTTAAGATCTCTTAGTATAATAAGTTGAATATTGTTTTTCAATACTTGGAAGGAGAAATTCATACATAGAAAGATAGAAGGATCACTTAACACATCAATGTGTATTTTTATGAGTTTGTACATGAGTGGGTGCAAGCTAATGATTGTCTCTCATGATGTGTTAGTGGCAATGAAAACCTAGGAAAAAAACAATATGTTAACTTGGAGGGATTATTCAAGGTACTTTTACAATGAATTTGTTGATTTTTTGGTAGCAGCAAGAGGTATTAGCTCCAATTGTAAACTTTGTACTTAGGATATAATTTTTTGGAAGTAAGAGAACCATTAAACAGATGTGTGAAATCCCTAAAAGAGAATTCGGTCCAAACAGAATAATAATAAAGTATTAAAAGGCTCCAGGAACTGAGGTCAGACCCACATGAAAAGACACTTTGGTAGACTAGTATAAATAGAGGCTAGAAGCTCCTCATTTAGACACTCTCTCACTCAGCATAAGGAGGGTGCAAGTTTGAGGAGTAGTAGTTTTAGTAGTTGCAGTTGCAACAAAAGGAGGGCACAAGTCTGAGGAGAAACAACTGCAGTTGTAGCAGAAGGAAGCCCAATTCTAGAGACGATGGTGCAACAATTTCCATGTTGTAATCTCGGTGTTTTTGGTATATCTCTTTTGTGGTTCTCTTGGTAAAGGTATGCTTAGATTAGTAGAGGTATGTTCTCTTCGTATTGTTTTATTGTTGCAACAATGGTGTTTTTGGTTAGGTTTTATCTATTGGTTCTAGTTTGGACTTGCCAGAATCATTCTATCTAAGAAAAATTTGGTGTGCTTGGGGGTGGCATAGTGAATGCCTATGGTTGGGTTACAATGATGTGACATTGTCTATGGTTAAATGAGCATACCAACATTTAACATTGTTTCAGAGTTGGTTTCCTTCATAACAGTCTAATCACTGGAAGGAAGATCCTCAATTTACCCCTATTTCAAGCTTGTTGAGCACTTACTGAACCCATCAAGAAGGTCGCCTAAGTAGGGTGCATATTTCCCTTGTATTAGATCTCCAAAATTTTGAAATTAAAAAAATTAGGGTTTCCTCATAAAGCGCTAGGTATGCAGTACCAGTTGCAGTGTTAGTTACTTCATGCCAGTTACTTTGTTCTAGTTTCTTCGTGCCAATTATAGTGCTAGTTACAAAACCAGTTGCAACACTAGTTGCGGTACCCGTTGCAGTTCCTGTGGTCTAGTAAAGTTTCTTATAACTCGTTGAGAAACTCGTTGAAAGGATGCTGAAATTATTCTTACCCGAGCGCATCTCCAACTATCTTCATATTACAAGTTGGAACACTTTAAAAATTTTGGGTTCATCATTACTTGTTGTTGTTTTTAGACGATGTCATTGCCTACAACTATTTTTCGCCGTTGTCGGAGATATGTACTTGAATATGTTTGAAATGTATCATTAACTTGAGATTGTTTGCAAGAGAATTGATATTTTGTCCAAAAAAAAATCGTAGATCCAGAAGAATCTCGGATCCAACACATCCAGAAGAACAATGCACTCCAGGTTTGATTGTTTCTATATGCCTCTAGTTGTTATGGCATTATTGTCATTTTATATTGTTTCTATATGCCTCTAGTTGTTATGGCATTATTGTCATTTTATAAACATCTAGTTGTATTTTTATTTTATGATTATCATACTAACCTATAGTCAAAATTAAATACTAACCTCGCGTGAAAGTTAAAGTTATAAACTCACATTATTCAAAGTATTAGACTAATTAAGGCTGAGATTTTAGAGTTTATTTGCATTATATTCTCTAACTCATACTCTCTATATTATTTTAATACACGGGACAGGTTGAATAGAATATTTGTCATTTTGAGTGAAGGGGACTCGAAGTCGGAATGAGCTCCAACGCCAACGGCCCGTCAATCGATGGGAATTTTTCCAAATTCAGGTTCCCGTCGCAGTTTGATTCCGCAAACAGAGATTGCCAAAACGCCAACTCCCCCGATTTCTGCTGGTCGTCGCTCGTCAACTCCGTTGCAGAAACCGAAGAAGAGTGCGAGGGCTCTTCTTTACTATTATTGTGCAGAGAGGGTGAAGTGGAAGGGAGCTCGTTCAGGGCATGTTTGGCGGCGACAACTTGAATCTGCTGAGGGGAAAGAGAGGACGCAGACGGAGTGGCGGGCACAGAATCTGGGAAGTTGAATTGGGAGTTTGGCTCTCTCAGGCAATACATTGCAGCGTCGAAAGCTCGAGCGGCCTGCTCGGCGGTTGTATAGGAACCCAAATATATCTTCTCTCTCGATTTCGGGATCCGAATTTCGGATACCCACTTTCCCCATTCTCGCAGTCGGACTCCCTTAAATCGTCGGGATGGTTGTCCGCGATCTTCGATTGGTAGACCATGCGCGTGGTCGTGGTCCTGCTAGAGATGTTTCTCCATATTTGGCGTCGCAGAGCTTGGGAATCACTATTTTGACCTCATGAAGTGTAATGAAATGGAAAGGCGGTTGAGTTTATATACATATATTGCGGAGTGTGTGTGCAATCCGTGTGTCAACGAACGACCGACCTCGCGACTTGGTCTGTGGATAAAGGGTTACTGTCAGGGTCTACGGTGTGTGTTAGTTGGAGGGAGATCTGGATTGGGCTACGTTTTAGTCAGAGGGAGGTTCGATTTGTTTGGCCCAGGTGTCATATGGTGTATTTGGGTCAAAAGGTATTTTTTACAACTTAATGGAGATGCACAATTCATTCCATGTTCAACCTGGAATGTCAATTAATTCTGCGTTCACAATCTGGAGTGACACATGACACTTAAAAAGTTATTAATAACAAAAAAAATCAATATGTTTTCATTACTTTACTTGTTTTGACATTTTTAACAAAGAATAATAATGATTATTGAAAATTTGTTTTGACATTTTTAACAAAGAATAATAATGAATATTGAAAATTTTTAGGTAAATTGCTCAATAACAAACAATCTATGAGTCAAATTTCATCCCTATCAGATTATTGTTATCACTCTTAACTAATGATTTAATTAAGAGGAAGTTTGACTAGGGATCTAAACAACTTTAAATATTGTTATCACTCTTAACTAATGGTTTATTTAAGAGGAACAACTTTAAATATTGTTATCACTCTTAACTAATGATTTATTTAAGAGGAAGTTTGACTTGGGATCTAAATAACTTTAAATATTGTTATCACTCTTAACTAATGATTTATTTAAGAGGAAGTTTGATTTGAGATCTAAACAACTTTAAATAGAAGATTTTTCGCCCCATTATTTCCCTGTTCTTTTCCAGGATTTAGAGAATGAAACAATTGGGTCTACCTTCATTGATGGATATTTTCCCTTTGGCAAGTATTCAGTCATATGGGATAACCAAAGAAAAAATTGCATTCCAACATATTTTAACTAACTAATTAGAGTTAACGCAAAACTTATAACTCTGTCTTTATCATGTGTTGAGAAGCATTGAATTTTTAAAGATGCAATATTTTTTTACAGTACAAAATTTGAAGAAATATTTACATCTCTAAGGATTAGATGTTTTTAGAAGCATAATAGATTCTGAGTTAAGATGAAATTAAGTTGGTTATATATATATGTGTCACATGTAAACTCCATGTTGAGCAACTAAATTGAACATCACTCTCATACTTAACTCACCATTCAATTCTTTTAACCACTAGAGTAGATTCATCTTAACTCTGAATCTATCATTCGTCCTAAGGTATCAAATTTATGGAGATGCAATTTTTTTTATAGTACAAAAATTGAAGAAATGTTTGCAGGTGAGTGCATGAAGTTGGTGGACGAAGAAGTGACAAGGGGGTCACTAGGAACACGAACTTGCAGGAACACATGTGCATTTTTAGGAACGTCCACGCGTTCCTGATGCTATAGGATTGGAAAATTTTGAACCTCCACTCAGCGTGCCACATAGGGATGTTAGAAGGAAGGTGTGTGTGTTCTTAAGAACGCATGTGTGTTCCTAAGAATGCATGTACGTTCCTCTGTCGTTCCCTTTTATAAGGGACCATAGATACGATTTGTGCCCATTTGCATAGACTGTGCCTCGTGTTTGTCCCTTCATTGAGAAAATAGAGAGGTGGAGCAGAGCAACAAGAAAAGACAAGATCTTGCAAGTGTTTCCAAGTCAATCTAGGTATACTTGATTTCTCTTATTTGCCTTCCACTCTAGTAATTTTTATTTTATTCAATTAATTTAAGATACTCTAAAAGAATGGAGATTGTAGAAAACTCTAATATTCTAGAGAAATATCATATATGAAATTCAAAGAGAGATGTCTCTTACATTGCCTAACATTTCCCCTTTAAAAATAACTATAGAGAATTTACAAGAAACATGATTATTTTATTACTTTTTTAATTTCTTAAAATATGTTTTGATGTTTTTTGTAATTTTTTATTTTAGTTAAAAAAATCGACTCAATTTATATGCCATGCCTTATTAAATTTCAACCCACCACGACCACCAAACATAAAAAAACCGATTGATGAGGTTAGTTGGCTATATTGAGATCACTTATGCATGAATTAAGGAGCAGAAGGGAACCTAGTCAGTTGTCCTTGGCCACTTCATTGGGCACCATTGTATCCTCCATTGCAAGTGCCCAAGGGAAATTAACTACTATTTCTGAATAAAGGGATAGGATGTTCGAGTTCTATAAGACTAGACGCGATAGAAACCAAGTTAGAGACTTTGGTATTTCAAAACAAGATCTTGTGTCTCTTTTTATTTATCCTCGAAGTAGACAACAACCACCTATGAATAAGAAACAAATTTGTATGGACTACTGCATCCACTGAAAATTTCTTCAAAATTGGATGGATAGGTGGTTCATGGTCTTTAATAAACCTCCCTGCAATAATAGGGAGGTGCCTTTATATTTTTTTATAAAATTATGGAAAAAAATAATTTAGGGTAACTTTGTGAACTACTTCAATATTGGTGATTTCCATGGGGTGGTTCGAGGCTCCGCACAGGACTGAGAGCATGGTAGGCATGATCCCATGTTAGGTCATCGTCCCCCTAGGAAAAGATCTAACCTCCCTGCCCAACATACTCTCGTTGTAGAGGGATTGCAACAGGCACATATAGATCTATCAGCCTTAACTCAAAGTCCAATGCAACATGGTAGTTTTGTTGCATTATCTCGTTAGGAGGTGTCTGTTGGTGACATTGATAGAGGGGTGATACCTTCAACCCCTAGAGAAAAGTGCAACAAGGAGAGGGAACATGGATAGAGGAGTTGTTCACGTGATCCTCATAGATGCTTGATTTGTGGGAAAACTTTCTATGGACCTATGGAGGTCGGTGGACACTAGAGCATCATGGAGGAGGTTAGTATCTTAACCATCTCTATATTCTCCATTGTTATATATTTATATACTATTTTGTGTATTTATTTCGATTTTTTATTGTATGATGTTTTCCAATTGCTACACATGTATAGTATACCCTCTACGTCAATAGATGCATCAGTCTCTGTCTCCACCATTGATGTAGTAGTATAGGAAGCATGCTCATTCAATGCACCACATACACATGTATGTTTTGCAATTGATAAATTCATCATAGTGATTCCTTTATTTTTTGGCATCCTCAAATTTACAATGTTCTTATGTTTCTATAGGTTGTGAGACCAGGCAATGTCCAGCAATGTCCACCTGAGATGGACAAGTCACCTGCTTCACATGTATTATGTGTTGAGTTAAATCTTGTTTAAATATCAAATTTCTTGTATTTGTGTTGTTTAGTTTTATTATTTGGTACTAATAACAATATTATTAATATTCTTACACATTGTTGATATTCTTGCACGTTGTTTATATTAAGAGATTAGGTTCATTGAGGATAGTAATACTCTCACAATTGTCAATACCATCTATAGTGAGTTGTCTTGTGTTGAATTACAAAGTATCATTTTTTAAGTCTTTTAATTCATTATGGAGAAAAAAATTATAACAATGTTTTTCTTTGCACAGTCTTTGGAGCGACAAACAACACCAAGTAAACCACTTGAGGTTCTTCTTCAAGCAAGAGAAGAAATATCTATTTATGGGATGCTCCTAAGGGTGGCGAGGGTGGAAATGGTCAATGGGTGACCAATGAATTCCATTTTTTTATATATGCCACCATATGGTTGTTTTTTATATAAGGGCACTTGTTGTCACTTTTTATATTGGGAATGATGTGCCATTCTGTAAAAGATGTACAATTTAGATGATGTTGAATACACACACACACACATTTCATGGCACATTTTTTTATTAATCTCATTGTTTCTGCATTTTATATTGATGAATGAATGAATTTCAAAGTGTTTCAATTTCCACTCTTTTCTGTTATATATGAAATTTCAAGAAATAAATCTAATATAAATGGATGTAAAGATATATATTCTCAAACATAACTCACAGAAACAGTAAATAAAAACAACTTTTTATGTCTATTCTTATAAGAACTAGTTCCACATAAAAATACCGCGACAAGGATATTCCTAGGAAACATAAATTTACATTGTTTTATAAAGGGAGAAACCTACATGAACATCATGAACATCAACATGAAAATGAATAGAATAATCCATGAGTTTGAATCAATGTATGCTTTGGAATTATGGATGGATTTGTGATAATGAAGACATGATGAGAAAATGACATGTAAAACTCAAAATCTCCTATAACCTTCAATTTAATATCTCTTAGTATAATAAGTTGAATATTGATTTTCAATAGTTGGAAAGTTCGTTATCCTCACTGGATCCTCTGCTCCACTACCTGGTTCCAGATTCTAACTGGAAAGGTATCACTCCTTGTCACTGCGCTAGTATATCCCGAGAAGAGCCCATTCCATATTAGGCTTCTCGTAAGATTGAAGCTACATGTCCGAACCTATAGTGTAGACTATAAGCCCAGCGATAACAGATCGAAGGAGAAATTCATACATCGAAATATAGAAGGATCACTTAACACATCAATGTATATTTTGATGAGTTTGTACATGCGTGAGTGAAATATAATGATGGTCTCTCATGACACGTTAGTGGAAATGCAAACCTGGAAACAAAAAAATCTGTTAACTTGGAGGGATTATTCAAGGTACTTTTACAATGATTTTTTTATGTTTTGGTAGTTGCGAGAGGTATTAAACTCTAAGTGTAACCTTTGTAGTTAGAATAGAATATTCCAGAATTAAGAAAACCATTAAACAAATGTGTGAAAATCCTAGAAGATAGTTCGTCCCAAAGAGAATAAAAATAAAGTATGAAAACTATCTAGAAAGTGAGGTCGGCCCCACATGAAAAGACACCTTGGAAGACTAGTATAAATAGAGGCCAGGATCTCCTCATTTAGACACTCTCTCCCTCAACAGAAAGAGGGTGAAATTATGAGGAGCAATAGTTGTAGAATTTGCAGTTGCAGCAAAAGCAGGGTGCAATTTTGAGGAGAAACAATTGCAGTTGTAGCAGAAGGAGGCCTAAGTCTAGAGAGGGTGGTGCAACAATTTCCATGTTATAATCTCAATCTTTCTGGTATATCTCTTTTTTTATTCTCTTGGTAAAGGTATGCTTATATCAGTAGAGGTACATTCTCTTGGTATTGTGTTGTTGTTGCAACGATGGTGTTTTTGGTTAGGGTTTATCATTTGGTTCTAGTTTGGACTTGCCAGAATCATTCTATATAAGAAAATGTTGGTGTGCCTGGGGGGGGCATAGTGAATGCCTATGGTTGGGTTACAATGATGTGATATTGTCTATGGTTAAATGAGCATACCAAATTTTAAGATGGTTTCCTTCGTAATAGTCTAATCATTGGAAGGAAGATCCTCAATTTCTCCCTTCATCAAGCTTGTTGAGCACTTACTGAACCCATCAAGAAGGTCGCCTTATTAGGGTGCATCTTTCCCCCATATCAAATCTCCAAAATTAAAAAAATTAAAAAATTAGGGTTTCCTCATAAAACCCTAGGTATGCAGTACCAGTTGCAGTGCCATTTACTTCATGACATTTACTTCATGCCAGTTACTTCATTCTAGTTTCTTGATGCCAGTTTTAATGCCAGTTACAACACCAGTTGTAGTGCCACTTGTAGCCCCAGTTGCAGTACCAGTTGTAGTTCTTGTGGTCTAGTAAATTTTATGATAACTTATCAAGAAACTCGTTGAAAAGATGATGAAATTATTCTTACCCTAGCGCATCTCCAACTATCTTCATATTGCAAGTTGGAGCACTTTGAAATTTTTGGGTTCATCGTTACTTATCACTGTTTCCAGACGATGTCATTTCCTACCACTATTTTTCGTTGTTGCCAGAGGTATGTACTTGTATATGTTTGAAATATATCACTAACTTGAGATTCTTTGCAAGAGAAGGGATATTTTGTCCAAGAAAAAATCATAGATCGAGAGGGATCTCGAATACAACACATCCAGAGGAACAACACACTTCAGGTTTGATTTTTTTGTATATGCCTCTATTTGTTATGGAATTATTGTGATCTTACTATTATCATACTAACCTATGGTCAATGTTAAAGTTATAAGTTGACTTTATTCAAAGTATAAGATTGATTAAGGTTGATATTTTAGATTTTATTTGCATTATATTCTCTAACTAAGATTTTTTTCAAGAAAGAATATTATCTTAGTATATGGGACAAGTTGAAGAGAATACTGATCATCTTGAGTGAAGGAGACTCGAAAGAAAAAAAAAAACACTTGTCCTTGAATATAATACTACAAGTTCCAGGTCTGATTGATTAAATTGATAAGTTTCCAATTTGCACATATCAAGTTTGATAATTGCTACATTACAAGTAATCACTATAGTTGTGACAATAATCCTTGGAAGGTTCTATTACTACTCGATACAATGAATACTTGGTAGCATTTGAGTATTATTGATATAAATGCTTATTGTACTTGTTTTCAAGATGAACTAACATCTCCTCTAAGAAATATTCTTGTTCTGATTCTAAGAAGGTCACCTTGGTAATGATATACCATGAAATTGTCTTTTATTCTTCTTAAGATAGATATGTTCTTATGAAAATGCTATTATATATTTTTCTCTTGTTTCTCTTATCTCGGGCAGGTTATCTTGTAAATTGCATGGAGGTTACCATGGAGATATTTGTTCTTGTTTCTTGTTTCAAGCAAGTCTGAGGTGATAACTCTAAGCGGAGCCATAGTGATGGATGCAGGAGGAAACATATTAGATGGTCTCTAGTTGGAGACATGGAGAAAAATTTCTAGATAATAATTTGTATACATGACCATATACATCCATTTACCAAAGAAAAAGAGGAAGAAGATAAAACCTTCTGGAAATAAGGGTGCTTTTGCGAGATACAAAGTATCTCATATGGAGATTGATTGTAAGGAGTCAGAAGGGCCTGCCTAGAATCATTGTATTAACCAAGAAGAGACCAACATGGTCACGTGACACTTTGCAAGATGCAAATATATATAACATTAATGAGACATATCATGAGGAGAAGATGGCTCCAACAGTGGTGAGGCATTTGGCCCCACCAAGTACCATCTCAGAAGGATCTAGAGTTCATAGGGAGTCAAACCTCATGATCCAGTAGGGAGAAGAAACCTCCCTAGGACTATTCATAGTATATTTCAGAAGAAATCATCACAAACAGAGGGATAATATGGTCTCAAATATATATAGACTCAGAGGGATTCAAGATTCATAGGGAGCATGGAGACTCAAAGTGAGCTCGAACTTAGAGAGAGTCAATGGCTTAGAGACATTCAATTAGAAATTATTCCTCCTCCAATTCATATGGGAGAGAGAGATATCTTCCAGGACTGACATACATGTGCCATGAGTTAAGGAGACTAGATCGAAGCTTAAAAGGCTTCGAGGAGATATGGGACCTCCTAGAAGATTCCCTTGTTTCATTGATAGAGGAGGAAGCTAGTCAGAAGGACTGGGATATGGATTTGTTCCTTGATACCAAAAGGGAAGTCAGTGGTGACTTCCAAACTCATCTACACGATCAACATTATATTGATGGCAACATAGAGATGTGCAAAGCATGATTTGTGGCTAGAATATTCTCCCAGGAAAAGGGAGAATATTATGATGAGGCACCTTATCTAGTAGTCAGAATAAGTTCACATAGAGTAGCCGCAAGATACATGAGAAGGAGTCTCATGTCTTCATATTGAAGAAAGGTTTGTATGGGCTTAAGTAGGAACCCAGGGCAGGATATGCCAGATAGTTATTTTTATGAGCTTGAGATTAGTTTCCCTTTGATATTCGATGACCTGTTTCTAACAGGGAATGTTGGTTTACTATGGGATGACCCAAGTTCTAACTACAGTATTACCAACAACCTTTTTGAACATCGGCCCTTATGGATACTAGAAGGAAACACAATGCACATAGTGCAATGGACATAGTAAAATGCACAGTCTCACTTGAGATGGCTTCTATGGGTGGCCGCTGGACTCAAATGTATGCAACCCTAGGATGGGATTGTTTTTTCTCTCAGAGGAATTGGATCTGCTCGTTTTTAGACCTCAAACCCTCATTAGATCTTATTCCATACCACTGCCACAACTATTCTAATAGGACTTCATTAACCATTATAGCCACATGTGTTCAATGACAAGTATTTATCTACTATAACACAATATTTTGATCTAAACACTAGATATAGCATTCATTCATTTAGATCTATTCTGTAGATTCCATTAGTTTATTCTTAGTGCGCAGTGTTATTTACTTTATCATTTAACATGTTCATCATAATCTTACTAAAGAAAAAACAATCAAAAACACTGGATACATTCGCACAAAACATAGATATACCGTGCTTCACCCCCCTAGGGCTACATCCACAATGATATGTCGCTTTGACTCTTTATTCATATTCTTGTAAGATCTAGTGCCGCATACATTCAATCTCTACAGATCAAAAAATTATCTCCATAAGACCCCTTTATCAACTCAAGGATCTAATACAACCTCAATAATACACACCACAAAAAGGAAAACCCTCTCCTCGTCCTAATGCATTCTGATTATACAAAACTTGGAAGAATCCCTTACAAAAACTCTAACCCTAAAGGGATTAAGTTTGTCTAATTTATTATTCACTTAATCTGGGTTGGTCCTTGATCCAACCATTGCTCCAAGTCGACACTTGTCCACTTTCCAACTACTCTGCAACAGTTTGTCCACTTTGTAATTGCTTTTCTCGACGCTTCTTTTCCTCTATTTTTGGTGCTGCTTTTCCTCTATTTTTGGTGCTGCTTTTCCTCTATTTTCGACGCTGCTTTGATTCCTTCAAAACTTCCTTGATTCTCCCCAAAATTGGCCTGTGCCAATAGGCCCCCAACATTGACATTGTGACTCATCCCAAGTCACTCACGGACTCCTGCATCTTTTACTGCCTGTGCCAATGCTTCATAAATCTCTGCTATATGTTGGAATTTCTCCTTATCCTAGTTTCTCTTCTTCGTCATGGATTACACCATATGCGTTGTGACTAGAGGTCTCATTATTTCTCCCCCTCCAATCCTATTTGTTCTATGTGAAGTTTTGCTTTGTCGATCTCCACAACCAACTGCTCCATATTTTCTTGTAGGGGCTCCAATTGAGCCTGTCTTGCAATCTTTTACGCCTGCATTTCTTTCTCCTCTTCTTGTAAGCTATTCATTTCTACCATAGTATTGATTTTATAGGGAAGTGACATTTTATTCTGTCGTTGTTTCAGATCTGTCGTTACTGCATGCAAATTATCTTCCCTTCCTTCCAGGTCTTACAATATCCCATCTTCTAAGAGTTGTGTCCATAGTTGGGCGCTCTTCTCCAACAACTCTATTGCTCTTTGAATCGCCTGCACTATGCTTTTCATGATGTTGTTGCATCTTTTTCTTGCTGTGTTATAAATTCTGGGGGAGTAGTGGGTATTGCACACTCCTACAACTCCTTTATCTAGACCTTGTACTTATCCAAGGCCTGCGCTATTTTCCTCATCTTATCTTCAAAATATACTCCCTCTGACTTTGTACTATCTGGGATGGTTTGAAGTACTATGAATACTATGCTAATATGTTTCTCCATCTCTTCCAATATCTATTGCGTTGTATTCTTCGCTTTCCCTTCTTGGATGATTACTTCCTTCAATATGATATTTTCCTCCTTTGCTATCTATAAGTTCCCTACATCATACCTTGCCTTGGACTAAATTTCCTACATGATGCTAATCTATAGTTTATAGAGCACCTTCATCGGGATCTTGGGAAATTCCAAGTCCAATGTATCAATTTCTTTTAGGGGTCTATGTGTTTCCTCCTTGTCCTTGAACAACATCTCAAGGGTTATGATAAAATTGGCGCTCCCCTGCACTGTAATTTGGATTGTTTCTCCAACATGCACTCCTTCCTTAGTGTTTTTTGGTCTGTCTTTTGATGACTTCTTTTCCTTGATCATCAACTTCTCCAGCGTAGTTTTCACTTCTTGTATTTTCTCCATAATTGAAGCCCTGTGGTTCTCTACATTCTTCCACACCTCTGACAGTCGATCTTTGACTGTTGTGGCTATTAGTTCAACATCATTGGTTGTCAGTGATGTTTCCAGTGATTTTATGTGGGCCTTTGCCTTCTTCCCGAAGCCACTTTATTTCTCCCCTGTCCTCTTCCTTTGGAAATTTGATGGCTCAGATGCCTCTAACATCTGTGTATCCATGCATGTCTCCTTCCCAATTTCTTCTTCCATGGGTATTTCCTATGTCTATGTTTGTACTTCTTCTGTGCACACCTATTATGTTGTTCCTCTTGGTACCTGCTCTCTGCACGGTGGATCCCGTGTAGAACCACACTGTGATTTATTCGGTGTCCTAATTTTCTTTTGTATGGGGTTTCTTCCCTCCACTTGGCCTTGTGTGGAATTCTTCTTCTGCTCACATTGTTTCTACATGTCTGTTGCACAGGGACTGTTCTATCCTGCATATGAGTTTGTCCTCCTAGCACTGTCCTTGGGATTACGACCACTTTCCATTCCTCGGTACACTCCTAGACCTCCATCTGTATGTCGTGAATTGTCACTCAGCAACTCAATTGTAGCCACTCATTGGTTGGGTCCCTCTTTACATGTACCCACATGTTGTGGTGCAATGCTTGTAAACTTGCTATATTTCCAAACTCTTGGATGATCTATGGGGAAATCCTCCATGTGTCAACTAAATAGTTATGGATCTCCGACAAGTATAGAGTGAGTACATCATTGTTTATTTTCTTTTCTTTTGGGTTTGCTGTTATTCTAAGTGATGTTTAGCAGGTTGCGCCACACTTTCCTATTCTCTGCACGAACATACTGTACATTGGTTCTTTCCATCCTACAAGTTCAGTGAGGATGATTTTCCATGAGTAGTGGAACTCAAAGAACCATTCCTATGTGTCCTTGTAATATTACAAGAAAGAATTAAGTAGATAAGGGGCACAACTCATCGATATCCCTTTTGCGCACTACGTGGAAGCTGCTACCACTCCTGCTGGTAGTTCCTCCTTTCTGCACTTGTGCATTAACTTTCACCCTAGCATCCTTATAGAAAATCTTGTCTTAGGATCATTTATGTCGTTGATCCTAATTCCCCTATTTTATCTCTTTATGCAATACTTTCCCTTGATTTTGTCAGAGACAAATTTTTCTTTTGTTTTATCCTCTAAGTACTGCTTTGGCTTCTCCCCATCCGTGGGTATCGTAGTGATGGATTCTATCAAGCCAACATTGATAGGAACTGGCCTATCCATCCACAAAATTCCTCCATGCACCCTTTCTAGGTATTGCTTCACACATCCATTCATGTGTTTACCGCGCCCAAAGTGCGATATATCTATAAAGTTCATAATCCTTATATTGTATAGCCCTAGGATCCATTGCACAGGCTCCAATAGTGGTGCCCCTGATGGGCCCTCTCCTCTACTCTCCATATACTTATGTTGCACCAAATCTAGGAATTTGACTGTGTCAGCCATGTCATGATCGAAGTATTTCATGGTGTCTACTCCTCCCACCATATCATCATCTTCCTTTACTACCTATGGTATTTTTGACATTACTATTTTCAATTCCGCCTCTGTGCACGATATTCCTTCCACACTGCTTTTGGCTCACGCCTTCTTCTTCCCTTGTGGGGATGACAGCTCGACCTCTAGTATTCCTTGCTTCTCTGTTTCATGCTCTTGTTTTGGCTATAGGCCCTGTTACGCTGAATCCAT
>JASDQU010244492.1:176848-194228 GCA_032191745.1 Picea mariana
GAGAGATGGAGACTTGACGGAAGAGCATTTGAATGCCTTCAATACTATGGTAAGTCAGTTAGTATCTGTTGAGATTAAAATTTTAGATGAAGATAAATGTATCAGCTTACTGTGTACTTTACTAGACTCGTGGGATAGTCTGGTTGTGGCTATAGATAGTAATACAATTGCCTTGAAGTTTGATGAAGTGGTCTCATCCTTGTTGTCAGAGGAGATGAGATGGAAGAATATGGAAGGACGGAGCACAAATGCATTATTTGCAAGAGGACATTCCCAGGAAAGAAATAGATATAAGTTCTAAAGTGAGAGATCTAATTCTAAGGGTGGATCTAAATCTCCAAGAAAGTTCGTAAAGGTATGTTGGAGATGTGGAAAAGAAGGGCACTATAAGAAGCAATGTAGATCCAAAGTTGAGAAAAATAAGGGATCTGAAGAATATCCTTCTACAAAATAAAATAGCTCCAAGGAAGAAGGAGGGGGCATGTACTTGGATTCTTCAAGAACACATATATATCATGAGGCATGATTGGTTGACTCTGGTGCATCCGTTCATATGAATCCCCATAGGGAGTGGTTCTATGAATATGAAAGGTATGATGGAGGCAATGTTTTCTTAGGTGATAATTTGACAACCAGAATCATAGGACGAGGAAAATTCAAGTTGAGGCTCATATATGGAAGGATTAGAACACTTCCTAGTGTTCTGCACATCCCATGTTTTGCTATAAATTGGATTTCTGTAAGTAAAATGGACGATGTAAGGGTAAAAACAATATTTGAAAAGGAAACCTGCAAGATGGTTCGAGGATCAATGGTAATGTTGAAGGGATTTTGGTTTGGAACTATGTATAAGATGCAAAGAAGTACTCTTAGTGATGGGTGTAATAGTTCCATTATTCCTGATATTGAAGTTGAAGAAGAAAGAACTCCTACAGTCTCTAGAGAAAAGGTTATTCTATGGCATCAAAGATTGGGTCATATCAGAGAGAAGGGTCTTTGACTACTACACAGTAAAGGCATGGTTGAAGGTATGTCTAACTGCTCTATATATTTTGATTTCTGTGAACATTGTGTATATGGGAAGTAGAATCAGGTAAGATTCCCCTATGGTGTAATGAGGGAAGAAGGAATTTTACAACTAGTTCACAGTGATGTTTTTTGGACCTGTGTCAGTCCCATCATTGGGAAAATCAGTGTACTATGTCTCATTTATAGATGACTTCTTGAGGAATGCTTGGATATATTTCCTTAGGAAGAAATCTAAAGTCTTTGACAGATTTAAAGAGTTCAATACTCTTGTTGAGAATCAAACAGAGAAAATAATTAAGCTGTTGAGGACAGATAATGGTGAAGAGTTCTGCGGGAATGAATTTGAATAATTCTATAAGAAGTGTGGTATAGAAATATAGAATACTACTCCATATACACCTTAGAAGAATGGAGTTGAAGAAAGGATGAACAGGGTGCTGATGGAAAAAGAATAGTGCATGATCAGTGGTGCCGAGTTTGGGCAAGAATTATGGGGAGAGGCAATGGGCATTGCATGTTAACTAGTGAACAGGTGTTGGCCCTCGACCAATTTTTGATGAAACCTTGGTCAGATTTGGCCCACTTTTGGACTTCGACACATTGGTCTAAGAAGGAGTGCCCAGGCGGAGCTGATATCGTGGATCTCACCCATTTTTTAGGGTTATTTGGACCCAATAAAGGGTCCTCTAGGGTTTTGTAGCAGCTTTATGGGATGTCGGCCCATGGGGTTTTCCCATGTTTAGGCCTTATTGTAAGGGTTTGTAAAGTATAAATAAAGAAGAATGTATTGTAGAAATGTGGGTTGAATGCAGTTCTGTGTGAATAGAGTTGATTTGTGCAAAGGAATGTATGTATGTGATTATGATTCTATAGAGGGTGCAACTATTATTATATAGAGTTTTGGCTATGTTCATTTGACCTAGTTTTGTAAGGAGGATCTGGTGCTTAGTGCGCAGATCTCCTGTCTGGTGTGGAGCTCGACTCTCTGTCTTAAGGCACATGAGTGAATGAATGTAATATTCTAGCAAATAATAAAGAGGTGAAGCAGTTTGTGGACATAGCCCCGCCCTGGGGTGAACCACATATATTTGATGTCTCATGGTTGGTTTTGTGCAATGCTATCTCTGTTATGTTTCTCTTAGTGCTTAGCTTAGATGTGTAATGGATATGTATGTGTTTCTTAAATGCCTTTCGTATGTTAAAATGCTAGATCTGATTCACAGTGCTAAGTGCTAAAGTGTTTAAGGTGCATAATATTTTGTTATTATTTTTCTATATCTATCCTAGATTATGTTCCGTGATGTTAATAAGTTGAATAAACTAATGCATGCCACTTCCTAAGCATTAATAGAACATTATACAAAGTGTTTTTATCACATATATCTGTTCCATCTTTGTTATAGACACCTATGTCCTGTAACCCCCCCTGCTTCTACCTCGGGTGAGACCTTAGATGCTTCGCAGGTGTTTCCTAAAGGGACGGTATTCGGGATTTTGTTGGTGTTTTGTTAAGCATTGAACCCTGGGTCTGCCATTGTGCCAGCAAATGGTTTTGTTGTTGGGACCTGAATTTGTGATTGCTAGGAAATAAAGTAAAGAAAAATATAAGCTTTGTGCATAGATCTGTTGCTAAAGTGCGCAGTACTCTACTTGAATTGTGAATCTTTTTTCCAAGAGAGTAAGCTGATATGCAAGATTTGTTACTTGGTAAGAGAAAGATAAGTGAAAATTTTTGTTTCAGAAGCATGAATTTAAGTATGTTTAACAGATTCTGCCCTAGTTTGAAAGCTAGGGTGCAGTTGAAAGAAAGAGTTTATGGAAATGACGAAAGATATGTTATTCCTATGCACAGAAAGAGATTTTGGACCAATAAGTGGATGAAGGAACCTAGAAAGAATTTTTGTAGATTGCAGGTCCAACACTATGATCCTAAGGGAAGTGCGCAGTGCATAAAAGGTTGGGGAACGTTTAAAAGAAAAAGAGGATTGAAATTGTGTTATAATTGCAGAAGTCGGAGACATCTTGCTAAGGAATGTCCTAAGGTAGGCCCTATCTTTCTTTTTTGTAAGGCTTTTGGTCATTAGGCTGAGGAATTTCCAAAGATTATTGCTAAAGTTGAAGGGATGAAAATGAGACAAGAAAACTATGAAGAAAAGAAAGAGACTAAGGGCATGTTAGAAAATCATAAAGAGAAAGGGTCAGAGGAAGTTCATACTATGATATTACAGTTGAAAGAAACGATGGATGCTCATAAATATGTCAGTTTACCAGAAATCCTGAAAGAAAAACAACACATAATCGCAAGAATATAAGACTTCAACATTGACTGTGTATTGGATGAAGAAACACAAGTGAATACTATGATAGAAGAAACTTGGGAAATTTTTGGAAAGCCTATTGTGGTACCTTCGTTAGGAAGGATAGGCTTGTGTAAGGGAAATATGATAACCTTATGTGGAAGAGTTACTAATGTACCTATTATTTATCATGGAACATCGACTGAAGAAGAATTTGAAGTCATTCAGTTTGTTGGGGACAACACCCCCTTCCCACTTTTGTTAGGTAAGACTTGGATTGAGAAGGATCATATCAGAAGGAAATAAGAGGAATAAGCTACAGAAAATAAAAATCAAGAATTAGGGGATTTCATAGCTAGGAAAATAGACTGACTAATAGAAGAATGGGAGGATCAGTCGAAGCAACAGAGAAAAGTAACAATGCAAGAGGGAAAAAAGGAAAGAGAATTAACTGTCAAGGTTGAAAGAATGAAAGAAGGATTGAAGGACCTATCTATCCAAGAAAGAAGAGTGTCCAATCAGGAAGTGTTAAGAAAATGGATATTAAGTTCAGACACTTTGAGGGAACCTCAACACTGTGAAGCTACTGCACTAGGGGAAGATAACAATAAAACTGGAAAGAGGATTCCAGAAACAGTTAGAGACACTCAGATAAAAAGAAGGAAAGGAAGGTCAATAAAAATAAATCTAAGTTCGAAAATCTATAAGAACCTACATATAACAGATGGAAGACTTCGCAGATTGGAACCTCGTAGGAGGCAGGTTTGTAGAATTTGAACCTCTCTGGAACAACAGGATTGTGCAGAATTGGACTTTGCCCTGGCAAAGTTATATGACCGATGGAGGGGCCCCGATCGTTAGAATGACACTCTATAATGGTTATAAAACACATTTATGGGCTTAGGGACCACTTTTAGGATGTTGAGACTGTGCCATAACAAATAGATTTACATTAATGGAAGCATTTCCTGGCCATTGGAATATCCGTTACGATACCCCGCTTATTTAACTTGTCGATCGCTGCACTGGGACCACTTTTTTCTACCCATGATTGATTGAGATAAGAAGATAATTTTCCAAGTTTCGAGTTGTGCTATCTAAAACTAGACCCCACCTATCCATTTTTCCACCCCACCTGTCTGTTGCCTACCCCGCGTGTTTGTTAAAAACTAGAATGTCGGGTGAACCTAGTGAATTGGAGAAGTCTATCGAGGAAGTACTTAAGAAGATAATGGAATACAGACCAATATTCAAAGGTATGTAGGCATCATCGACTAGGGGACTACAAGCTTCCCCTTCGACTGGACGTCGTTCTGGTTGTGTTAACCCCGTAACTGATCTGCGAAGCAAGCACCACAATGATCTGGCTAATGCGAAGTAGATCCTATCGATCCTACAAAAATATATTCCACCGTTGG
Source organism: Picea mariana (assembly GCA_032191745.1). Taxonomy (NCBI): domain Eukaryota; kingdom Viridiplantae; phylum Streptophyta; class Pinopsida; order Pinales; family Pinaceae; genus Picea; species Picea mariana. The sequence continues at coordinate 181,593 of JASDQU010244492.1, forward strand.
TTGGTTCTGTTAACCGCGAGAGAATCCATCACAAATTTGAGTACTCTATTTTTACTGCGTACATTTCGAAAGGAATCCACATAATCGGTAGTCAGTTAGGACAGATCTCGCTACCGAAGAACAACGACTTCAATGTAGGAGATTGGAAGAACTATGCCATGTTGGCTCCTCACTGCTACCTAATGAAGACAACCGGGAGGAAACCTCACCTCGTCTCACAGCCATGGATTAAGGAGTTGGAACAGTTTATCGTGTTGAATGTGATGAATATCCCACATTTTGGCCACCACCAAGAGGTTAACGCTTGCGTTAAAATCCTCCTATCATGCTATCATGGCGGATACCTGTGGCTAGACAGAAGGATTATTGTGGATCTGATTTTGATCCACTAGATCACATGCTTAAGTGTGAAGGGTCCTAACCCTCAACATTTTTATCCAGATAAGGCCTCAGACCATTCCCTGGCGCAGCGCATCAAGGAAGCTTACAGAGAGGTAGAGAAAGGAAAGAAAGGTTACAAGGTAGACTCTATATAGGATGGCACAGTGTGCCTTGCGTTCCAACTCCTATATCACAAACACCTAAGGAAGAACCACCCCACATAGGTCACTGGGTTTGTGGTGGACCTCACAAGAAAATGTGTGGAAGACATGCATATGAATTGGGTGAGCTACCTCATTAATGAGTTAGAGAAGGATTGGCGCGAAGCCCAGGATTTGGGATATGAATTCCATTATAGTTGGCTGATCATTTTGATTGCATTTGTCACTTGGAAAATGTCTGAAGGAGCCACTTTTCCAGAGATCGAACCCTCAGAGCCATTGGTCACTCAGTTTTCAACCCTGGTATACCAAAGACATGACCAAGCAGTGGTAGTCCAATGCCTTGTTTCATGGATATTAATAGCAGTTAAAGGTCGCCATCGAATCATTTTTGTGCATGACACTGCGCACCCTACATCATTACTGACTAACAGAAAAGTTTTGTGTTGATCCTCATTTCATATACATCACCGTGTGAAGAAATGAGAACCAGGAAGAACTACAGTCGTACTACAAACTGACAGATGAATATATGGAGAATATTACAAAGGAGTGGCCGAAGGAATTTCTTGTACGTGTCACTGATGTAGAATTATTTGACACAGACACCATAGGAAGCCCCATAGTTGCCCGAGTTGATCGTGTCAGACAATCTAGTGGGATGAAGAAGAAAAAGTGGGATGAAGTACAATACATAGAGAGTGATGAAGAAGAAAATGATTCTAAAGATAATGGGTCTGGCTCACCAGGTTGAGGAGAAGATGAAACAAAAGGATAGGGAGGAGGAGATGAAAGAGAAGAAGAGAAGGGAGAAGGCGAAGCTACACCGCCTGAAGATCCACCTACTGATACAATAACACTGCAAAAGAGGAAGGTTTCTTTGAAGAAGCCTTCAACCAGGAATTAGACGCGCGCTAATAAGCCCCAGTTGGAAGCCACTCTCATAGAGGAAGAAATCAGTCTGGTTTGCAGAGCTATGGAGGATGCTTCTGAGGACATATTGCAGAGATACAGAGAGAAAAAAAAGGATTTATATAGAAGGATTGAGAAGGAATTGAAGGAAGTGAAACAAGATGTTCGCTTGGTCCACACAGTACCTACTGTGTCGGCTACACCTTCCTCATCACAACCTACATAATTGGGGGATGAACCAACCCAATTGAGAAGGATTGGGGATGCAAAAGAAGCTCGGTTCCAGAGAGCACAAGAAGAGAAGGAGAAGACTACATAATCCTTGAAGAGGGAGAAAGATGATGTATTAACACAATTACAAGCATCGCAGGATAGTGTAGCATCCCAAGAAAGCGAGAAAGAAGAGCTTCAGGAGGAAAAATCCTAGCTACAAAGATAAAAATAGCAGCTTCTCCTAGAGAATGCCATGGTCCAAGAAGCGGTAAGTAAAGCATGTCACTCTGTACATGTCTTGGCACAGGAGGACCAGGAGTCAGTCGAAGCTCAAGTAGTAAATCTCATAGAGATCATCCGACAACTTCATGTTAGAATAATAGAATTGGAGGCCCAAACAACACCGAGCACCCCGTAAGAGGTGCGTGACCAAAGGGAGGAGATATCCAAGAACACAGTAGAAAGAATAAGAGCCCTTGCCTCAGAATTAAAACAATTAAGTCATAAGAGCACCTAGAAATATGAATGCCTCGGCGAGGATCCAGAGATAAGGAATCCAGAAGCACAATTATAGGAGTCGCAACAATAAGCATTTTCATTACAGGAATAGATGAATCCTCTCACCGCAGTGGAAAGAATGAAGAGATCCCAGGAGCATCACGCAGTACAACAACAGATTACTTCCCTCCAGGGTAAGGTAATGGAAGTAACGCAGAATCTACAACCTGTGTAGGATGAAGCTTGCAAGGTGTTCAAGGAGATTGATGTACAAGTCTCACAACTAGATCAAGTCATTGCAGCAGTAGAACAACTCCTAGAAGGGCCTGTTACAGAGCAGACAGTCTAGGAACTCACTGAGCAGGAGGCTCAGGCGAAGCAACAAGTTGAGGCATCTCGAGTTAAGCTCAAGAATTTTGAAGCAACATTGTTCAGACTCGAGTGACTCAAGATGAGTCACATGTGAGTGTTGGGGGCCTGTTGGCCCTCCACCAACTTTTGAGGAAGACTTGGTCAAATTTGGCTCACTTTTGGACTTCGACACATTGGTCGAAGGAGCACCCAGGCAGAGCCGAGATCGCGGATCTCACCCATTGTTTAGGGTTATGTGGACCCAGTAAAGGGTCCTCTAGGGCATTGTAATGTGTTTATGGGATGTCGGCCCATGGGGTTTTCCTGTGTTTACGCCTTATTGTAAGGGTTGGTAAAGTATAAATAAAGAAGAATGTATTATAGAAAGGGGGGTTGAATGTAGTTCTATGTGAACATAGTTTCTTTGTGAAAATGAATGTATGTATGTGATTATGATTGTATAGAGGGTGCAAGTGCCATGATATAGGGTTTTGGGTATGTGCATTTGACCTAGTTTTGGAAAGAGGATCTAGTTCTCAGTGCGCAGATCTCATGTCTGGTGCAGAGCTCGACTCTGAGGCTTAGTGCATAGGAGTGAATGAATGTAAGATTCTGGTTAATAATAAAGAGGTGAAGCACTTTGTGGATGTAGCCCCACCCTAGGGTGAACCATGTATATCTGGTGTCTCATGGTTGGATTTGTGCAATGTTATCTATGTTATGTTTTTCTTAGTGCTTAGATTATATGTGTAATGGATATGTATGTGTTGCTTGAATTACTTCCTTATGTTAAAATGCTAGATCTGATTCACAATGCTAAGTGCTAAAGTGTTTAAGGTGCATAATATTTTGTTATTAATGTGCTATATCTATCTTAGATTATGTTCTACGATGTTAATAAGATGAATAAACTAATGCATGTCACTTCCTAAGCGTTAAAAAAACATTCTGCGAAGTTTTATTATCATAGATCTATGTCCCAAATTGGTTACAGACACCTATGTCCTATAACCCCCTTTTCTTCTACCTCGGGTGAGACCTCACCTGCTTCGTAGGTGTTGCTGAAAGGGCCGATAGTCTGGGTTTTTTTGGTGTGTTGTTAAGCGTTGAACCCTAGGTCTGCCCCTATGCCAACAATAGGTCACCTTCATCAACATTGGATGACACAACTCCACAAGAGGTATGGACTGGTAAGAATCCTTCTCTCACACATCTCAAGGTATTTGGCTGTGATGCATATGTTCATGTTCCAAAGGAAAACATGAGTAAGCTAGATAAGAATGTTGAAAAGTGAATCTTTATCAGATATAAAGATGGTCTGAAATGGTATAAGATTTGGAATCCAGAAACTAAGAAGGTAGTTTATAGCCGAGATGTGGTATTTAGAGAAATGACGGATGTTGTTAAATAAGAAGTCCTACCAAGTAAGGAAGAACCAGAGAAAATAGAGTTTGATTTAAAGGATGATGAATCAAACTCTATAGAAGAACATGAATTAGAAGAACAAGATCCTCAGACTCCAATATTGAGGAGATCAGTTCGAGAAATACAGATACTAGAAAGGTATACTCCTTCTAATTTCCGTTCAAACTTTTCTTTGAATGTTACCGATGATGTTCCTAAACTATCAGGGAGGCAGTGGATTAGAGGGATGGAAATCTCTAGAAAAAAACCATGGATGAAGAAATGGTAGCCTTGGATGAGAATGAGGCTTGGGATCTAGTGGAGTTGTCGACTGGAAGAAATCCCATTGGAAGAAAATGGGTATTTAAAAAGAAGCTGAATGCAGAAGGAAAATTGGAAAAATATAAAGGTCGGTTAGTAGCAAAGGGTTATTCCCAGGTTGAGGGAATTGATTTTGGTGAGATTTTTTCTCCTGTTGCCAAGTTAACCTCTATACGATTTTTGTTATCTGTTGTCGCTACATTTTATTTTGAAGTAGAACAAATGGATGTGAAGACAACATTCCTACATGGGGATCTAGAAGAAGAAATATATATCAAGAAACCACAAGGATTTGCTGTGAAGGGAAATAAGAAGTTGGTATGCAAGATGAAAAAGTCCTTGTATGGTTTAAAACAATCACAAGGGATGTGGTATAAAAAATTTGATACTTATTTGCTGGGACTTGGCTTTACTAGAAGAAAATAGTATCACCGTGTGTATTTTAAATTAATTGGTGATCATTTGATTTATTTGGTACTGTATGTGGATGACATGTTGTTGATATGAAACAACAAGGAGATTAACCAGGATGTGAAAAATCAGTTATCCTCTAAATTTGACATGAAGGATCTCGGTGCTTCAAATTTCATTTTGGGCATGGAAATTAAAAGAGATCGGAAAAAGAGGAAACTATAGTTAAATTAGAGAAAATATGTTGAGACAATATTGTAGAGGTTTGATATGTAGGAATGTAAGCCAATCAAGGTTCCTATTCATGTTGGCGTAAAGTTATATGCGGATAAGTGTCCCAATACACAGGAAGAGGAGGAGGACATGTCTCATGTTCCATATGCTAGTGCATTTGGACGTTTGATGTATGCAATGGTCTATACTAGAATGGACATTGCACATGCAGTAGGAGTTTTGAGTAGGTATATGTAAAAACCAGGGAAGGAGCATTGGACAAAAGTAAAAAGGGTTTTCAAGTATTTGTACGACACTTCTAGCTATGGATTGTGCTACCAAGGAAGAATAATATTGGATAGAGTGTTGGATATACATGGGTTTGTAGATGTAGACTAGGTTGGAGATCTGGATCATAGGAGATCTACAAGTGGGTATGTGTTTAACCTATTTGGAGGAGCAATAATTTGGATGAGCAAAAGATAGGTTGTAGTGGCACTTTCAACTACAGAAGATGAATGCATGGAAGCCACTCATCCAAGTAAGGAAGAAATATGGTTACAAATATTGTGTTTAGGTATTGGGTTGGTACAACAAGCTGTAAGGATAGATTGTGACAGTGAGAGTGCAATAATTCTGGCAAAGAACCCGAATTATCATTCAAAGAAAAAACATATTGATATTCAATATCACTTTGTGAGAGACATGGTTGAAGAAAATAAAGTATTGTTGATGAAGGTGGACACTTTGAAGAATGTTGGAGATTCATTAACGAAATATGTGAGCATTGAGAAGTTCTCTTGGTGTAGAGGATCCATGGGAATTGTTTCCCTAGATTGTTGACTATATAACCCTATAACACCCTATATGCAAAGAAAACAACAAGTGGGAGAATGATGGGTATGTGTTATATTAATTTTTTTCCTCGGGAGACATGTCTCATTTTTGCCTCATTTTTCGTGTTTCCTCAATTTTCATGTCCATTGTTGGGTTATTTTTTGGCACATAGTTTTTTTCGATGGTTTTCTATTTACGGTTAAGGAATTAGGGTTGTTGACTAATCCAAGTCATTGGGTTAGGGTTTTGGATACCGTTGGATCCTATATGTATACGGTATTTTAAACAATGTATCACTATGAATGAATATAGAATATGTTGGTTTTCCCGGTTTGGGTTTCCAGGGGAAAAATATATGTGTAATGTTTGTATTTGCCATTGTATCTTTTCTATATTCTTTTACTGAAAATCTATTTGCAGTAAATATTGTAAAAGGTTAAAATCTACAATATTGACCTTTTTAATCTTCATTGGTGCATTAAATTATTATTGTTGTAACTGAGGACCTTCTAACCCTCTTTCTCCTTCCCCTTATACTATCTGTATGTCATGTGGGTTGTCTTCTACTTCTTCATCCTCTGTGACATGATAACAATAAACTGACTATTCAAGTGTTTCTTTTCTATTGTCTCTTTCTACTATCACTATATATAACCCATACTCTTCAAATATTGTCTTTTTGATTCTCTGTAATTCTATATCCACCTATGGATTCTCACTTTAAAATGAAAAATCCTTAATAAAGTTCTATTTCACTGTGCCCCAACTCACAATTTCTCTACGCAATTCCTTCTCTTTGTACCAATTAATTGGTATTCCTTCTAATGTATGAATAAATTAATGCATCCATTCCCCTAGTGGTACCAATGTCCAATTAGTGACACAATCATTTATATGATGTCTTGGGTTCCCTCTTCCATAATACTTATGTAAGGGTATATCCTGCCGACTCCTACCAAATATTATGTGCATCAGTCACTTACACTTATGCCAGTCCTAAATTACCTCCTTATGCAACCCACCATCATGTAGGTCTATCTCTCAGTGCTATATCCAACACCAATAATCTCTGACTATCTAAAACCTATGATTCAAACTCTATCAGGAAGTTTTCTAAATTTTCCTCTTACGTAAATATGGGAAACTGTATTACTTCTGTCCCAACCCATCTTACTGCGTGTGTAACTCTGGGGCATCTCCTAGTAGAGACTTCATGCAATATTTGATGCCAGTTTTCTACTCTAGTATCTCAATCTGACATGTTGGAATTGATACTCCTCCAAATGAGTACTTCATCTGCAGTTGGATTCACATAATCCTCCATAATACTATTAGGCACAAGTTCTACATATATTTCACAATCTGAGGGATACAAAGGTGCTACTACCCTAAATTTACCAGCTTCAAATATCATCTTTCTAGTCTTTAAATAAATTATGGCCTGATTATCAAAATCCCAATCAATTCCCAATAGTGTTGGAAATGGTATAGACTCATCCACCATATCCATTAATTCAAAGTTTGTTGCCGTGCAGATACCATCTAGATCCACTTTTGTGTTCTTCAATCTACCTATGGTAATCACTCTGCTGATTTTCTAGCTTCAACTAGATATTAGAATACCCTATTGTAGGTTCTCTCATTGCTTCCCAACTCTTCTTTGGAAAAATGTCGACATATGATCTTAAGTCTAGGATAACATTTCCCATATTAAAGTCTCCTATATTTTCATTCAATATGAACTCTCTGCTAGTTCTTTTATTTCTAGGGACCCGATTGATCTTCTTTGGTTTTATTCCTACCCCTTCTTCTATGCTATATTTCTCAAGCATATTTTTAAACAAATCCATGGAATTCTTATCATTAATTAATTTAAAGCAATATTTTAGGAAATTCTTTAAGTTACTTACTTTCTCTATTTTCTCTCCTTTGTAAGTATGATCCAAAGACGAAGGAATATCAAAAATAGGAGTATCATACCTCTGCGCAGTGTTTGATGTGGATGCTTCATTCTCCTTCAGAACCTCCTTCTTTTATTCCTTGAAAGTTCCCTTCTCCTTCTTTGCATCAAACTATTGTTGTGGCTAAGTGTTCATCTGAATCCAACACTTAGATTCCTTCTTCTGATCCTGTGCATATGCTCCTATATTCACTCCTCCTCTAGTCACTATATTGATGTTCCTCCCAGGATCCCTTATTTCTACAACAATCCATTGAACATTCCAGTTATTTATATTCCACTTCTCCTGGATATTTGTCATCAACTTTTGGCACTCTTTTGTCACATTATCTGTTGCGCGATAGTACATACATGTTGTTGCTGGTTGAGGAAAATATCTGGCATAGTGTCCTTGTTGTTGAAAATTGTGGCAGATAATAGGCCCTATGCCTCTTCCCATTCCTCCTCTTCCTCTACCTCTGAATCCTCCTTTGTTCCCTTGTGGATTCATGTTCTATTGATGATATTGTGGTTCCTAATTATACTGTGGGTTTTTTTGAAATTGTGGCACTTCTTGAAATTTGTGTGTATTTACAAACTGTGGAACAGTATTTCTTACCATAAAATTAGCTTGCATCATGTATGCATCTAAAGTTATTTCCTTCATTAACTCCAATTCTACAATTTTTTTCTTCATGTCCTACTGACTTACAAAAGTTACCAAAAGTACTCTTTGTTTATGTCTTGTACTTATGTATCATAGGGCAGTGATACAGATCATTCCCATGTGTCTTGCATTTTTCACACGAAGGCCCACCTGTAGGAAATGGATTTGGAATCCCTACTCCAAGGTACTGCGCAAATTTCAGACACTCATTCTTGTTATGTCCCTCTGATATGCATAGGGTGCACCACACTACTTCTCTTTTCTCCCTACTTTTGTTCTGGTTCAATTGGATTGTCAAGTTCTTTAGATATTCTTTCATCTCCTCGATAGTTGGATCTATCTGCTTATACTGATTCTCCACTAACTGCATCATCGCTTGCAATTACTCTTCCTGCATTTGAAATTTATGTTGTCTCAATGGATATTTAAAGTGTGGTAATAGGGAATTTATAAACAACTATATGTGTTTCATGTCAGAAATGGGATACTTTAGTTTACCTTTCAATGTCTTGAACTTCTGATCAATGTCCCATATAGATTCTCCTGGTTTTTGTCTAACCTTAATCATCTCATTCATAAACTGATCCTCTAATTTCTACCTTTAAAACTTAGTGATCAATTCCTTCTTGATATCTGCTACTATTATCGTCACACCCTGTGTATTTTTTACTGCTAGACTCATATACCAATCCAGTGCACGGTTTCTGAATGTTATTGCTAACTGTGCTACTTTTGTTGCCTCATCAATGACTCTTTTCGCTTCCCATATTCTCTCACACATGAATAGGTTCTTCTTTGGATCTTCTGATCGGTCCCCATGAAGATATGATAATCTTATGATTGGATCTGCGCTTGCTATTGTTTAATGTGTTGTACCTAATCTGTGTGGTACTACTATCTGTGTATTGTTGTTCGAACTTGAACTCCCACTCGTGTTGCTACTGGTACTTCCACTTGTACCACTACCTGTACTACTGCTGGTACCTCCACTTGTACCTTCACTTCTATTATGATCTCCTAGCTTCCTATGGTTGTGAGTCATTGGTTATCTAAACAACTCTTTTTTTGTTGATGTGTTAATCATACATGGGGTTGTAGGTTCTACATTTATTCAAATCTGGATAGGGGTATCTACTTCCTCATTAGATCTCGCTCCTCTAGTCTTTATTTCATATGTGGTGCACAATATTTCTTCAATGTTATCCATAGCATCGAAATCCTCTACCTCTTCCTCATCACTCTCCAAGCCTTCCCTCTCAGCTACTTCTCTTTTCTTCCTATTAAGCTTATATTGGTAGGGTCTGTCGCTGCACATCATTCCTACCTTTTGCACAATTTCCTAGATATATTCTTGATCCATCATAATGGGATATTTCTCTTTACTACACTCTTTTCTACCCATTTCTCCCTCCATCTCAGACCTTCCTCAGTGTTTCCCATAACTCCCCCATGCATGGAAGGTAGTTTAGCTGTCTGATTCCATGGTTAATACCCCTTTATCATGCAATAATATTTTGATCGAAGTGTACAACAACCCGATGTACCTTCCCCATGGGCCCTTAAGAAATTCCTTCTCTGCTACAGTATAATACTTTGATTTATCTACTGCAAACTCAGTGATATACCCCACTACAATGTTGTCTAGCCAAAAATCTATTGCATGCATGAATTTGTTATTTACCCTTTTCAAGCGCACGATACTTTCTTTTGTCCACTCCAATGATTTAACCCTATTCATCGGATGGGTATCTTTCAATCATGTTATCCAATGCTGCAATAGCATAGGGAACTCACTAAAGAAACCCTCATGTGTTTCCTTGAATACTTATATTTCCAAATAATATCTTGGATTAAACATAGATCTTCTATTATCTTTGTGGGAAAAATCTAGTTCCTAGATTGTCAACCATCTTTCAATATTCGCTTGCCTAGGGTTCCAACCTAAAAACATCCCCTTTCTTAAGCCCTCGTTCTATACTGTGTGATACATCCCTACCAACCTAATATTTTGAGTTCCAACTGACAATGGAACCATTGTTGGTTTACTATGGGATGACCTAGCTTCTAACTACAGGATTACCAATAACCCTTTCAACCATCAACCCTTCTGGATACTAGAAGGAAACACATTGCACAGAGTGCACTGCATAGTCTCACGCGAGATGGATTCTATGGGTGGTAGTAGGACTTATATCTCTACAACCCTTGGATGGGATGGGTTTCTCTCTCAGAGGCATTAGATCTACTCGTTTTTATCCCTCAAACCCTCATTAGATCCTATTCCATACCACTATCACAAGTATTCTAATAGGAATTCATTAACCATTATAGATGCATGTGTTCAATGACAAGTATTTATCAACTATAAGACAAGATTCTGATCTAAACACTAGCTATAATATTCATTCATTTAGAGATATTCTACATATTCCATTAGTTTATTCTTAGTGCGCAGTGATATTTCCTTTATCATTTAACATGTTCATCATAAAATTACTAAAGAAAATATAATAAAACAAAATACATACATTCACACAAAACACATATATATCGTGGTTCACCCTGCCTTGGTGCTACGTCCACAAATATTTTTCTCTTTGGATCTTTATTCATATTCTTGTAAGATCTTGTGCTGCATACTGTACATTTCTTCCACCATTACATTCGATCTCCACAGATAGAAAAAGTCTCTCCACAAGACCCCTTACTTAACTCAAGGATATACTACAACCTTAATAATACACACCACAAAAAGGACAACCCTCTCCTCATCCTAATACATTCTACTTATACAAAACTGATACAAAGCCCTTACAAAAATCCTAACCCTAATTGGATTAGGTCTGTCTACTTTCTTCTTGACTTAATATCAGATGGTCCTTGATCCAAGCATATCGAGATCAAGTATCACTATATGAGGGATATGGTGTAGAGAGGAGAGGTGAAGCTCCAATATGTGGCTACAGATCATCAAGTACTTGATGTGTTGAACAAGCCTCTATCATGGGTGAAGTTTGATTACTTCATGGACAAGCTTGGTGTGGTCTGGAAGGACATACCCTTGTGATAGGGTATGATGTGTTACACATGTGACTCCAGATAGAAGCATGGTATAGTATGGTACATTGATATATTTATACTCCAGTGAAATCATCTGGTATGCATAGCTACTCCAGTGCAATAGAATGGTATGCTAAGGCATAGCTACTCCAATGAAATATTTTGGTATGTTGAGACATAGCTACTCTAGTGAAATAGTCTAGTATGTTGTTATATTACTACTCCAGTGAAATAGTCTCGTACGCATGTTACACTGGTGTGCCAACTAGTGAGAATTATTCATATGAGAGCGTAGCCTGTGAGATACCACATGCGAATTATTCCCTTGAGGACTTATTCATGTGAGAAATATGTCTTTGTGAGATGGTATGACTCCATATGAGACTTACTCACCCCGTTACCTAGGTCTATATTAGATGGATTTGTATATGACTATGGATCTAGTTCCTGGTTATTATGGACTAGAAGAAAGACCCATCATGATTTCTATGCCAACTAGTGGGATTCGACTTATGTTGGATGCATGATTGTGACATGACCATTAGATATTTTGTGTGTGACTATGACAGAGCCTGTGTGGCCATGATGGTGATACTTGAGACATGATCTTTTTGATCATGAGATATCCTATGTGGATATGGTGATGCTACCTATAGATTGGTCTACAATACCATGTGAGTCTTTCCCATGCCATGTGACATGGATTGATGTGACTGATACCATTACATGAAGAACATCTTAGTTAATACCTCCCAATTTAAGAGGGCATGTTGATGTTTTGGTAGTTGCGGGAGGTATTAACCTCCAAGTGTAACCTTCATACTTAGAATAGAATGTTTCAGAAGTAAGAGAACCATTAAATATACGTGTGAAAACCCTAGAGGAGAAATCAACCCAAAGAGAATAATCATAATAAATTATTAAAAGGCTCGAGAAAGTGAGGTCGAGCCCACATGAAAAGATACCTTAGTAGACTAGTATAAATAGAGGCTAGGTGCTCCTCATTTAGACACTCTCTCACTCAACAAAAGGAGGGTGCAAGTATGAGGAGAAGCAGTTATATCAACTCCATTTATAGAAGAAGGAGGGAACAAGGCTTAGGAGCAGTTTTTGCAGTTGCAACAGAAGGAGGCACAAGTATGGAGAGGGTGGTGCACCAATTGTCATGGTGTAATATCATTCTTTATGGTATCCCTCTTGTGTGGTTCTCTTGGTAAAGGTATGCGTATATTAGTAGAGGCATATTCCCTTGTTATTGTTTTGTTATT